>NW_024121271.1:0-20271 GCF_016745375.1 Pimephales promelas | reverse complement strand
GCATTAGTTAATGTTTTAACTAACATGAACAATCCATTTGTTGCTGTATTTGTTAATCTTTGTTAACGTTAGTTAATAAAAATACAGCTGTTCATTGTTTGTTCATGTTAGTTCACAGTGCATTAACGAACGTTAACAAGATTTTAATATAGATTCGTATGACAAAGATGAATAAATGCTGTATACGTGCAGTTCATTATTAGTTAATGTTAACTAACGAACCTTATTGTAAAGTGTTGCCACTATTTTTTATGTTTAAAGCTATTTATCTAAATAAAACTAGTCTTAACTTCAGTTTTCCTGTCTATTTCTTTCTTTCTTCCCACCCTCTCTTTGTCTTTCCTTAGTCACCTAAGTCTGCCTTCATAAGTGCAGCAAGAAAGCTCGTCTGCGAACCAATCCCCCAAAGTGCGCTTTTCTGAGCAAGTGTCCATCAGCGACCCAGACTCAGTATGTGCTGCTGCCTCTTGCTCACATCACACCCCAGTCACATCTGTGCTAACACAGCTTTCCTTATGTGCTGAAATGAGACCTGGATTGAGTTTGTCGAACGGTCTCAAGGTATTTTGTGACGTGACTGTTCATGGTCTGTTTATGAATATAGACAAAGTGAATGTGTCCATCAGTGTCTCCTTTTGAGAGTGGCATGGCTGTCATTTCAGAGTTTAAATGCTGAAGTGTGATTCACTCCACATCTCCTCATCTCATTTCATCAGACTGCAGGTTTATTACCCAGAGGGGCAATGCGGAAATCCCTCTCCTATTGTGCTTCCTTAATCTAGATGCGGTCCACCATTTCGAAAAGCTACAATGATAAATTCAAAACGTTCACCTCTTCTGTGATTTCATCTTCAAGACATACATGAAAAACAGGGTTTGGAATTGGCTATGCATGGTTTGGTTGGAATGAAAGGGTTCTAGTGTTCTCTTTTTCATATTCGTAGAGTAGATTCGCAAAGATGTGTCGGGCAGATTTTGACAGATGTTTTTTTTTTTTTTTGGAATTGCATATGCATCCTAGTTTGTTTGCTGAGATTTCTTTGAATTTACAGTAGAGTGACTTGAATACAAATGCAACAGTATTGCAACTATGTAATTATGTTTCTGAATTGAAGCTATTCATGGCTATTGAAAGGAAATTCTAACAGCAGCTGCTTTTAATAACTGACCTATCGGTAAGCCCCTCCCCTTGAACGCAAATGAGCCAATGGCAGTTGAGTATAATTTGCACTGGGACTTGAACTCTGACATCCGAACTCTGGAATATCCGAAGCTCTCATCAGTTTGATGGTGTTTATGCTACAAAAATGGGCTGGAGTACTTGTAACCCTGATTCCAGGTATCCTGAGAAGATGGGCATGTGTATAGAGAGCCTAAGTCCGTCCCCCTCTGGTCGACCAATGCATTCTCATCCCAAGGCGTCATATACGACTCTTTTGCCAAAGCATATTCATCCAACGCACATGGCACCCTTTAGCGTCAAATTAGACGCTTCGGTTATGGTAGGTTTAGGTCTGGGGTAGGGTTAGGGTTAGACCACTATACACTCTAAAAAATGCTGGGTTGTTTTAACCCAATTTTGGGTCAAATATGGACAAACCCGAAATGTTGGGTTAAAAATGTAATGTAAAAATTTAACAGCCCTACACATTATTGGCTGAATAACTGGCACGAAGATAACACACAAGCTCAGTCTAAACAGTTCTCGGTTCTATAGCCTACTGGTGATTCGAGAACCGCTGTCCCTGTGCGTTCGGTAGTACGCAGTATCAGCTGCTCGTGCTCATCACTTCTCTCAACAGTGGCACCAACATGTCTCGGTTCAGTGAACTGTTGGAGTTACTGGAGTAAAATATAATTGAGGATATTGATTTATTTCGATTCGGAGGCGACTGTCAGGCTTGTCTGAAAGTGAGTAACTTTAGTAACTTGTGGATCAGCAGCACTGACGCAAGACGCGAACTGTTTCGAACGATTCAGTTCGATTTAGTGAACTGGTTCGACCGGTTCACTAAAAAGAACCGGTTCAAAAGAACGATTCGTTCACGAACCGGCCATGTCTACGATCACTACAGTCTGCAGAGAGATGGCGGCAAGAGAAAAGGTGAAGACTGGGGAGTGGAAGCAGCCCAAATACACAAATAGAAAGAGTAAAAGTGCGGGAGACTTTTGCTGAAATAATGAAAGATGATGACCAAAGTGCTGGCTTTGCCTTTGTTATGTGTAGGCCTACGTCTTCTTGCGACGCTGTGTTGTATATACGTCTATGGCCCAATAACGCTCCGATGAGCATTTACTACTTTAAAAAAATGCGGTCAGGAAGCGGGTCGGGTACAATATTTTTTTTTACTTTTTTTTGCGGTCCGAGTTGCGGGCGGGTAGTTGAAAACGTCGGTCGGTTGCGGGTTGTTTATACATTAACCCGCGCATCACTGATATCTGCGTCACATATTGACGCTATAGGATGCCATGTGCTTTGGATGTCTACGCTTTGGCAAAAGAGTCGTATATGACGCCTTGGGATGAGAACGGGCTCGGTCGACCACCATGGGACCTTATTTCGGAAAAAATATTGTTTGGTAGGCAATGGCGAGAGACAACAATTCTTTAGATCTAGTTTGAATTGTGCCCTGAATTACACAAATGATGTTTGTTCATTTAAAGTCTAGAAAGTTGCAGTTTGACGTAAAACTGTTAAGGTACAAGACGTAATTACAAAGACTACAAACCCCAAAGGCGCACATTTTCTCTCAATGAATGAAGCGAACTTTACTGAAGCTAACATCTGTCATTTTTTTCTATAGTCTTGCGTTATAATCCAACATGACATCATGACTTTTGCGTAAACATATACGCCACTTTCGCACCAGGTGGCGTGTTATCTCTACGCATTTTGAGCTATCCGCGTGTATCCGCGTGTATGCGTATATGTCTACGCCATTAACGTCCGCGTCATTCCGCGTGTCCGAACACGCAGTCAAATCTCCAGTCATAAATGCCATTAACCCCAGTGACGGTTAGGTTTAGGGACGGGGTTGAGGTAAGTCATATATTTATATAACGTTAAGTCAACGGCGTTCATAAACACGCTAAAAGGCGATTATGCGTCTTGATAGCACGCCAAAAATGGAAATACGAATTGCCGTGTCATACACACGCTACTTCATGAGATCAGTCTGTTATAATCATAAACTTACGCCGTTACGTCATCATACCTGAGTGTTTTGTACCAGACTGCACACACACATGAGCAAGGGATCTCGCTTGTTGTTTCGCTTCCCGGGAGATTTTCACATAAAACTAAAAGTTACTCTTCTGTTTTATAACAAACTGCGACTTTCTTGACTTTCATAATTATCTTTTTAATTGACAAACATCATATGTGTAATTCAGGGCACAGTTCAGATGGAATAAAAAAATAAGTAGTCACTCGCCATTGACTACCATACATATTTTTTTTTCCCCGAAATAAGGTCCATGAGCTGGAAGCGGAAGGGGAGGGACTTAGGCTCTCTATTCATGTATTGAATCCCCATACTGCACACGTTTCAAAAGTGTGATTATAAAACGGCTAGTTCAGGTCCTTGATTCTGATTGGTTGAGCCGCATTCAAAGCCGTTGTAAATTACTCAACAAACATACAACTGTGACCGTATAACATTAGTATTACTAACTGCCGTTTGTGATTATTTGTTACTGGATGTGTTGGCAACCTCTTTGGAACTACATTGCTTGGCGGAGGAATAAATGTGCAACAACGTTGTATTTTTTGTTGCTGGTGTTTATTTTATGAATAAAAAAAAATATTTAAAAAAAATTCAAATGAATATTTTATAGAGTAACCGTTTTATAAAAGCAATAAGCCCTTGAAGCAGTGTTTTACAGTGAATTTTGTACAGCTAAGGGGGTTTAGCTGTTCTCCACTCTGCGCCGTGCCTAACAACGCGTCTTAGCTGTTCTAAATTCACTGTAAAACACGGCTTTACGCGGCTTATTGCTTTAATAAAGTTAGTGAGTCCATGTTAACGTACAAACCTAAATAGCAAACTGTTCTCACATCTTGTTCTCACAAAACACAAAAAACCAAGGTCTACAATACAGTGTCTCTCTACAGTATATTAAACTGATTAAATGTAAATGAATTTAATCTTACCCTGAGGTACATGTAGTGTTGATCTTGGATGTTGTCATCTGCGATCGTGACGACCGTAACATGAGGCTTCTCCCGCTTGCATTGTGATCTGTAAACCCTCGCTTCCAAATTATTCTTGTTATCCACCATATTAATTTTAAAATGTCCCTCCCACTTGAGGTGGTCCTTCTGTTTCCAAAATTTATCAAAAACCCTTAGGACAAGGTTTTCACTGACTAACAGCTGTCATTGTAAGACAGTTACTCGTTTGTCCGTCCGAGTTAGCAACAGTAACTAAGGTGGGGCGGGACTTACCGAGAGGTCGATTCCCTCTGGCTCCGATTGAGATGTTTAGGGTAACAAAGTTACTTTTGAGGAAAGTAGTGTCAGCTTCTTTTTAACACTTCCAGCCTACTAAACTGATTGAATAAGGTTACATTGCATCTAGAGAAAGACTCAGTCTCCCCATAACCTTTAATGTTGTTACTAGACATTCATTCATTCGTAGCTCTTCATTAGCACTACACAGCCGCCATCTCCTCTTGGTGAACATGGGTCGACAGCACCCATGTTAATGTCAATGTCCATGGATTATGTCCCATACAGTTTGATATCTGCCTTGTGAGCAAGGAAGAGTCAACACTACACCCTTGGGTGCTGGTCGCACCAATTTAATAAAGCGGACCGATGGGAGGGGTGTGCAGCTCTCCTGGAAGAAGAAACTTGCTGATCAGGCCTAGAGGGCCAAAATCGGTAAAGAGCAAACCACCCTCACCTGAGCCTCCTCTAATCATGTCAATCCATCTTGTGTGATCAGCAGGGGCCAGCAGGGCTTTCTTCATTAAAACTCGCCTGTCAGCACAGAGTACATGAGCAGTGTAAACGTTTTATTAAGGGGCTTAGGCTTTAACACAAATGCCAACGTGGGACTTATTATTCATATCACATCATCTCACGCCGTAGCTAACGAGCAATTGATTGGGATTGTGCTGAATGTATGAAACCGAGCCAGAGAACCTGCTCACTTCACCGCATGTCATAACATGGTCCCAAATGACATGCCAAAATTGATGCTTGCTTATTTGTTTCCATTCTGTATTTGTTGTTTAAAGTGTAAATAGCATTTTACACGTTTCCAGAAGCAAGCCTAAAGCCTTTGGGTAAACACTTGCCAAACGCACTGAATCGATCACATCGAAACTTTGAAGGAGGTCGAATACGCCCATGAATGTCAGCGTTTGATTACATGAAATCGTTATTGATACTCAGTGGAAGGCTGATAGAAAGTAAACCTTATGTCACGTACCCCCACGGCAACATGGAACGTGGTACAAATCAAGCTGACGCAGGTGTCGGGATGCTACTAAAATTAATGTCCTCTCATTCTTCATATAAAATTGCCTTCAGGGTTCCTCACTCACTTCAAGGTGCACTAAGTCATTTCCCCTCACCTTTTCTAAGTTGTATATGATTTAAATGATCAGTGGCATAGAAATCAGAAAATACCATTCACTTGACTTCATTGTTATCACTTTACATCATAAGAGAAATGAACATGGGTGAGGGTTATGCATCTAAATTAGCCTGGCTAACGCCAGAATCAATTCTCGTTGAGACTTGGGTCTAGGAACCACATGTTCATTTTCTCGGATTTGAGGCGTAGTTTACGAATGCCTGGCGCCGTTTATGGGTGATAAGAATGTCTATCAAATGCGCCTGTAGAAAAACACAAGTATTAAGTACAGATTAACATTGATGTTGAAGTTGTTATTTGCATATGAAATTGTTTGCGCTTGTACTTCACAAGTTTAAAAAATTTTAAATTTAATTTAATGACTAAATGGTCAACAACTTTAATCGGGTACGTGTGCACAGCTGAAAGTTTTGCTACTAAAGCGGTAGCTGTATATTGATATTGAAAAGCAACACAACTTGAGAAAGTGGCACTGTGACAACCACAGTAGGTAGTCTACAGGCATAATGACAATATGATATTAAAGGGTTAGTTCACCCAAAAATGAAAATTAAGTCATTAATAAACTTTCTGTTTACAAGCAGAGGAAGACGCGCGCTGTACATACGCGTTTCAATTACCGTATTTTCCGCACTATAAGGCGCACTTTAATCTTCTCAAATACGACAGTGCTGTGCGCCTTACAATCCGGAGCGCCTTATATATGGATCATCATCTTATAGGGTAGGTGGCGGTAATACTCCTAAGCGGTGAGTAGCCGGTAACAGCCAGTAGTCGAAGAAGAACATCGTCATCTCAGTTCTCGCGCATGGGTTCTGGAAATCTCTTCAATTCTCGTCTCAAGGCCCATAAGGAAGTACTGGAATAGTCGAATAAAGTCGTTATTTATGTTTTTTTTTTTGCACAAAAAGTTTTCTCGTCGCTTGATATACTTATAATTGAGCCGCTGTAGGCACATGGAATATTTAAACATTTTCTTTAATGACTTTCTGGGCTGTCAAGTGCTAGTCCCTTAGGAAGTCTATGGAGGAGTGATACAGCTCTCAAATTTAATCAAAAATATCTTCATTTGTGTTCCGAAGATGAACGAAGGTCTTATGGGGTTGGTACAGCATGGGGGTGAGTAATTAATGACTTAATTTTCGTTTTTGGGTGAACTAACCCTTTAATAAATACCACTTAGCATTTATAAGTTAAATGGACTTCGTTGACGACGATGCCTAGCAGGTTGGTACTATACAACTCCGTGGCTAACATGTCTTGCCACTTTGCGCCCATCCAGGCCTCGGGACTGCCGAACAGAAAGTTGGTATCGACAATTCTTTATCGCATTTTCTTTCTCGGGACACAGCTGAGCGGCAGATATTCCAAGGTTGACCGCCTCATGTACCTTGTCATCCATTAGGGCGATTAATGCCGAGACAACAATAACGACAGGGGTCTCGCGAAGTTTAACGCCAAAAGCTGCTCTTTTTTCTAAATAAACTTGCATTCTAAACTACTTAGAACAATATCTAAGGCTGCATCAGGTAGCTTTGCATCTGCTGCCATGTTGAATCCATAGAAATAAACAAACTGCTTCGGTGTGTCGCATAGATGTCGTCTTGCTACTCCCTCCCCATTCTGTGATTGGTTCCCTATAAATGAGGCGAAAATCTGGACCATGGTATCCAGACTGCCTTTCAGCGTGAATAAAATCGCGCTGCGGGAAGGCAGCATGGGGAAACCCAGACTACATCTAAATAGGATATTACTTAAAGGAGAACTCCGGCGAACAATGAACCTTTGGTCTAATAAAACATCGGTACATAGTCAACCGTTCTCTGAGATTTGTTTTCATGATAGTCGAATGTAAAGAGTTTTATCTCTAAAAATTGTTTAGCGTATAATGCTAGTAATGGGGGCATTGAGTAAGTAAAAAGAAATCGCTAGTTTATACCACTAACAAGGCTCAAAATAGCCCCACACTAACACAGTAATATAATGAGGCTCCATATATGCAAAACGAAGCACTGAGAACTTTGTAAGTGTACAGACCGTTTAATAAGAAGATACTTTATGAAGACAGTTCACTTCGCGTATACAGACAGGAGCCATCTTAAAAAATAGTCTCGATAAGTCGATCCCCGAACGCCGTTCATACAGTTCAGAAGTTCGTTGAACTTCATAGAGTTCAGATCACTCAGCACGATGTTCGTGGATTGACTTATCGAGACTATTTTCTAAGATGGCTCCTGTCTGTATACGCGAAGTGAAGTGTCTTCATAAAGTATCTTCTTATTAAACGGTCTGTACACTTACAAAGTTCTCAGTGCTTCGTTTTGCATATATGGAGCCTCATTATATTACTGTGTTAGTGTGGGGCTATTTTGAGCCTTGTTAGTGGTATAAACTAGCGATTTCTTTTTACTTACTCAATGCCCCCATTACTAGCATTATACGCTAAACAATTTTTAGAGATAAAACTCTTTACATTCGACTATCATGAAAACAAATCTCAGAGAACGGTTGACTATGTACCGATATTTTATTAGACCAAAGGTTCATTGTTCGCCGGAGTTCTCCTTTAAATGCCATACTAAAACTTTGCTTTTACAATTTTCTGCATCTTCGGGAACAGGTGTCAAGATAACATTTAAAGATGTTGTCTTTGGTTGTTCAGAAAGATTTATATTTATTCATTTAGCAAACATTCATGTAGAGTCCGGAAGGTTGTTCCACCACAAAAGGAACGGTGAGACTAGGATGGGTGTGACATGGACCGGACTTATGGATGTGTTCTGTTTCACTGGCCAACAGAGCACTGCAGTAGTCCAGTCTTGAGACGACAATAGCTGTGCAGTATATTCAGCTGATTTTTCTACTCTAAATAGGAAGGGGCCAAGCACTGAACCTTGAGGCATCTCGGTTATTTGATGTGAATTATAAACCCTCTCCAGGCAACTTTGAAGACTCTGCCATGAGGTCAGACTCGGTACAGTGTACTTCTATTAACGCCCAGAGACATTTCAGTTCAGTGACACATGGATCTGGTGACTCAAACAAAGACAGCATACCATTTCAGTTTAATGAAGATCAATGATTTGGAGTCGGTTCTGGCCAACACAAGGTTTTGGGGTTGACAGCATGGCTGTAGGCGTTTGATCCAGGAAAATGAATGAGCCAATTCAACATATAAAAAAATGACTTAGTGCACCTTTAACTTTTTATTGGATAGAAAGTAGACGCCTTGAAGATTTCCCCTTTTTCCAACAAATATATGCTGCAACTGAATTCAGTGTTTGAGTCCAATTGATCTGCATTTCGAACATGGTTTCGTATTGGATATGGAATGGTTGTGATACAACTCATGCTTAATTCTCAATGAGTCATAATGTGTGTCTAAATTAATTTTGGTCATATTTCCAATTCATTTAAACTATTGCATTTGAGTTAGCCATTTAACCATTGTTTTAGACTTTAACTCTATGGGAAAAGCAGTGTAAGTCCTCTCATGTGTTTCTACATTCTTTCTTTGACTCTTAGAAGATATTTGATTTTATTCTCTGTATTTACCTATTGGGTCTTTTCTTCCCTTAATATCTCATCCAATGTTCACTGACCGCTTCTTCTTCTTTCTCCCCTCTGTTTCTTTTTTTAGACCATGCTTAAAGACGAGTCTTTGCTTCTGATACCAAATGTGTTGAAGGTGTTTCTGGAAAATGGACAGATCAAATCCTTTACATTTGACAACCGCACCACTGTTAGGGTGAGTATTATGGGAAAACTGTTTGCTGTTATTAGAAACACAATGGGAGGGAATTCACTATGAATTTATTTGAATTTTATTTGTTTATTTAATGAACCTGCCAGATTGTAGTATTGCTAAACAACCCGGTCTCATCCCAAGACGTCATATAACTGACGTTTTGGGACGTCTTTTGACCATACGTCAATATTCGGATATGGGATCCTAACTCTACCCCATACCTAAACCTAACCCTAAACCTAACCCGTCACCTAACTGACGTTAAAGGTAAAGCGTCAGTTGTATGACGGCCCGGGATCGCCATCTACCGACGTTTAAGGGGGCCCTAAAAAGGCGGATATTGACGTATGGTCAAAATACGCCCCAAGACGTCAGTTATATGACTTTTTGGGATGAGACTGTGTTATGCTAAATTACATATTCCCAAGGCGGGTAACGCAAACAAAGAATATACATTGTTGTGCATGGGATGCATTTGTATATTTATGTTCATCTTCAATCACCTTTCATGTTTCACACAAAACAAGACTCCCTAGAACAGATGCTAATGGTTAGTATGGCAACGCAGCATTTTATAACCGAACTCACACCTGCACATTTAAGTTTTAACTTGGTTTAGAAAATTCATTAGCCAACATTATTAGATTTCATTCTGAAAGCAAAAGAGGGAAAACATGTCAGCACTTTTCATTTGCAGAGCTGATCTTACATTATGTAGATTTTTTTTTTTTTTTAAATTGTGAATGGCAATTTTTCCAGGGGCTATAATCATTTGAAACATGTAAAACACAACTTTTACAATTACGTCAGCATCAAAGAATCTATACATTTTTGAAATTTCCAGCCAAACAGGAAAAATATCATGTACAATCAATATCAAAGTACTGTTATTGATGTCAAGAAACAAGAATAAAACCTACATTTGTGGTTTCACAGCGAGGTTAACATTTCTCACAATCCTTCCTGAGTTGATATCTTCACCCTTTGGTCAATATCACCAGACAGATTATCTCAATCATGGTGACAAGACAGTCCACAACAAAGTAATCTGTCAATCTGCCATTGAGAGTGTTACTATCATCAAACACTAAGCATATAATGCATCGCTTCACACTGGTCAGTACGCCCCAGACAAGCATGCATTTGTAGCACAGCATTTGCTTTAGTCACATAGAAACCTCATCAAATATTAGGAGTCTTTTCAAAAGTAAAGCCACTAGTCAGTAGAAACCCTCATTCATTTGTCTCCAGTGACAGATATACTCAGAGCAGGGTACAGTGATTAAGAGTGCTGGTTTCAATGATTCATCAACTGATGGAAATGTCAAGCCTATCCTCCTGTAGTTTACACACTGCTGATGCCAATGCTTTCCACTACATTTACTTTGCATTGCATATCTAAAATATTGTAATATAGCAGAATTCATGATGCTTTAGGGGCTAAAAACACCAACCATTAGGCTACTCGGATGACAAAATTGGGTAACCCTTTGTTTTGATGGTCGCTTTTGAACATTCAGTTGGCTACAAGTAACTTTGCTAACTGTCATTAGAGTATTAGTAGACTGTTTGCTTAATATCTGCCAACTCTTTATTGTTGTGCTCCCCCAACAAACATTCTACTGACTAAGTAACTTTGCAACTACGTCAACATATTCTATCCCTAACCCTACCAATCGACTAATCCTCTAGTAACACTCTAGTAAGAGTTTGTAGAGATGTAGGTGTAACGTTACTTATAGTGAACTGAATGTGTTAAAAGGACCATCCAAATAAAGTGGACATCCAAATAAACCCAAAATTGTTCTCTATTTCCCTTTTGCCACAGGATGTGATATCATCGCTGCAGGATCGCCTTTCTCTACGCTACATTGAGCACTTTGCTTTGGTGCTGGAGTCCGGTGGACTGGCCCAGAATCAGAGGCTGCATCTGCTCCAGGAAAACCAGCCACTGTCTCATGTGAGTAAATGCCACCCAAAAACCAATGGCTGATGCATTACCTTCACTCTAAAGTTTAAAGGGTTTAGGAGAAATCCTTAAATGTGTGGTATAAGGTACACTAGCTTCCATCCAATTGCAAGTTGCAACAAACAACGGACGTTCAAAAAAAAACTTCTTAATTTTAATTCATATGGTCATTAAGTTCTAGTGATCCATGTTACGCAGCATGATTTGAAAATATTCCAAAGAGCATCGGGTGGTCCAATGGAAGCAAGACCGTCTGTAAAAAGGAGTTCAAATGCTCAGTTACGAATTTTTTTTTTTTTGATTATAGTGACAGAAATAAAATTTCCAGTTAAATTATTCCATTGTTCCTTATTCACTGGTTTTGAACATAGACTGTAAAAAATATGGACAAAGCGTCTGTGACGTCACCCATAGACTCTCTGAGGAACGGGTTTGAGGCTGTTTATGGGGGGTATGGATGGCCCCATAGTGGAAAATCTTGGAAAATACAAATGTTACAGAGGTGGTATGTTGTGTTGTGTCAGATCATGAGCCATCAAATTCACTCGGCACAGCCCGTTATCAGCTGTCAATCAAAGTGAACTGCCCTTATTTGTCATACATTTTATATCTAAATATGATCTAAACTAACAAGTTAGAAAAAAATGCACCTCCCTCACAGTTGTCAGGCACGCGGAACATATTGAAGATTACAATAAAAGTCCATGGGACCAAACTGTAAACATATGAATTTATGCTGTGAAAACGGACATTATAACATGACGTCTATGGAGATTTGCTCCCTTTTGGGACCGGCCTCTAGCGGATTTTAGATGTATTGCAGTTTTTCGCACTTCCGGGTAGGCTTCATCTTTCAGATTAGAATATTGCCGCTTGGTTTTGAATCATGGATTTTATTGGCAGTGTGGTCTCAGATTTATGGATATTGTCGTATATAGAGGGAATGTGTTGACGTCACTTTCGCGCCAGAACAACCCCCCTCAGCCTGACTGAGTGGCAAAAGATCTGCTGCGTGACTGGGTTTAATAGGGGAAACTGCGAAAATACAATTAAAAAAACAATTTTATCAATTTAAACTAAAGTTTGGACTCAATATACTGTAGTGTTCCTTACAACTTACTAAAGATCCAGTGATCCGTGGATATTGACATGTAGCCAGGAATCGTGTTGCCTGATATTTATGTTTGCCTGATTTCCACACCGGGGAAATAAAAGCAATATAGACCTAAACATGAAGCAAATTTGCCTGTGAACGCTTTATATAAATACAATATAGGTCTAAATCCAGCTGATCACTTATATCAGTGCTATATATAGACTTTTTATGGTCAGTGTTTATTAAAAAACATCCAATAATGCAGAATATGCAATGATACATATTTAATTGATGAGTTGTTAATATATATATAACAATACAAAATATATGGGTATGGTTTTCCACCTAAATTCAGCATATTGACACAAAATGATAACCGCAAATCCAGCTTTCGCTGACTGGAGTCCGGTTGTTTCTGTGAATTGCAGCGATCCATTTGCTCCTCTTTCTATCGCAGTCTGTAAAAATATACCTCTTATTTTATTTGTCAAATCTAGTTGTTCAGTCAATCGCAAAGCTCTTTCCCACTTTATATGTGTTGTGTTTGATTTTCGCGGCATTCA
Organism: Pimephales promelas; assembly: GCF_016745375.1. The sequence continues at coordinate 7,289 of NW_024121271.1, read as the reverse complement.
CGCTGATAACAAATACAGCCGCTCAGTCTTTTTGCCACTCACTGTGAGTAACTGCAGGCACTCCGGCCGACGGTGACATCACGCGCATACCCTCTATAAATATACAGTGAAACTGTTTTATTAGCAACTAAATTACGTGACATTGAATTCAATTTGATATAGCTGCCAGTAGCACATAACCTTACATAAGGAATGGAATGTGACAATTTAGTACTGGAATGTTTGTTGCTGTATTTTAAAGGTGAATTCTGTAATAAATTCTGAATTCTCATTTTCTTCTATATTTTCAGGTAGTTCACAGGACCTATTTCCAAGGAATGAAGTGTCTTTTCCGTATTTGCTTCTTCCCAAAGGACCCTGCTGACTTACTGAGGAGAGACCCCGCAGCATTTGAGTACCTCTACATACAGGTGGATTTATTCATGAGACCTTTAGTCCTGAGTCAAAGAATGTTCACATAGTGTATGTGTCTGATATTAGTATAAAATTTTTTCATCTATTGTTTGTTCTGAATTCCCACAGAGCCGCAATGACGTCATTAAAGAGCGATATGGAATGGATTGGAAGTCCGACGTTACACTTAGGTTGGCAGCCCTTCACATCTACATCACTGTGTCCATTGCGAGACCCAATCAGAAGATTTCTCTAAAGCACGTTGAGTAAGTCTTAAAACGTGCATGAATTTTGAATAATGAAAGAATTTTCGTGTCAGCCTTCTTTTTCCAAAGAAACACAAGTGGTAACAAGTGGATAAGCTGTTATCCATCAGTGGCAGTGGCAGATGATGCTGATAAAACCAAGGTCTTGTAGCTGGTTGCATGCTTTAAACCTGCATAATTTTATTTAGGAAAGAATGGGGTTTGGAACCTTTCCTTCCTTTGACTCTGTTGCCAACCGTCAAAGAGAAAAACGTCTGCAAGACTCTCTCACAGCTGTTGAAGACATATCAGCATCCTCCACCAGCTGGTAACAAGGTATATCTGCTTACTAAGAATATTTGTGTCAAATAAATCTGAAATAGAAGGCTTTCTTCTCAAATGTGACTTAATAAACATGTCACAAAGAAGCCATTTGTCATCTAATGCAGAATGTAGTTGTTTTAGTATTTGTGTTAATTTTATGGCCAAAGAGCATATCTGATGTGTGCAATTCATTTCTATATGCTGATCATTTAGCCATCGCACACCTTATAGCAGCGAAACATTGCCCTCTGCTGGCTAGAATATCACTCTCTGTGCACTTAGCACAACTCACCAGTTTTATTTTCTCTTCATCCATGCAGGTTTCTTCTATTCAAGGAAAACTACAGTATATGCGTGTCTTGAATGACCTCCCGCCATTTGGAGGCTTCTTGTTTCACACAGTTGGCTTGGTAACATAGCTTCTCAACCAATAATCAAGACTGTACAAATAATCTTTCCACTTTTGCACTAATTTTAAAGATTTACGAAAATGTTTTAATATCTCATTAGATAAAAAAAAGCCTGTACTTCTTCAATTTCTGATTCTTTTCTTTTTCTATTGAAAGGATGAGAAGCAGTCAGCCACTACATTGTTGGTTGGGCCGAGACACGGTATCAGTCATGTAATTGACCTGAAGAACAACCTAACAACTGTCTTAGCAGAGTTCAGCCGAGTGGCCAAAGTCCAGCTCTTTAGAGAGCATCATGGGGTAGCCCGTGTTGAAGTTGTTATTCTGGAAGCAAAGGTGTGAAAAAATGCAGAAAGCTGAATGAATTTATATTATAGTGTTAACCCTATGGTCATTTTGTGTGTGAAAGAGAAACAGTGACTTTGTGTACATGCAGCCAATAACCCATTCAAAACCGGGATATTAGCAATAACCCGGCCGCGAACAGCCATGTAAACACCGTCAAAAACCCGAATATGCTCATATCCCAGATTTTAAAAACCGGGATATTATACATGGGGTACCCCTTTTCTAACCAGAATTTTTGGTCATGTAAACACGTATCGGCATATCCCCATAGTGATTTGTGTTCTGCGCAGTGTTGTAGTACTCGAGACTCGGACTCGGTCTCGAGACCATATTTTAATGGTCTTGGTCTTGTCATTGACTCGTGTGCATTTGGACTCGGAATTGACTCGTACTCGAACATTTTTTTTTTTAGGACTCGGACTTATTCCCGAGTCCACTCTTGTTCAATTAAAAATATTTTTCATGATTATTAATGTATGTTAATAAAATATTTCTTTAAATTGATTGACACGCCCAGTGATTGGTGATTTTCTAGTGCGCAACTGCGCATGACAATATGTAATAAAATTGCTTTTAACACCACCTACTATGTGGCCTTTTTACCCTAAACTGATCATATTTTTTAAACTCTAAGTAAATTCAGTAAAAAAATAAAAAAAAAAGGATTTCTCTAAGTAAATAAAAGTAAATTAGGTAATCAACCCTCACTGGTCTCGGTCTCGACTCGGACTCGACCGTCTCTGGTCTCGGACTCGACTCGGACTCGACTCTCTATGGACTCGGTCTTGATTCGGACTCGACTCTCTCTGGTCTCGGTGTCGACTCGGACTCGAGTGAGGTGGTCTCGACTACAACACTTCTGCGCATGTTCTATTTGCAAAGAATCTTGGTCTTTTGAGTAGAGAAACTTCTCGACGCGTACAAAAATCCGCGCGCAGTATACCGGAAGTAAACATGGCGAGACCAGGTGAGACGCAGCACAGCATACTTTTGGAGCGAGGTCAGTAACGTTACCAGCATCAAAACGCAAACAAAGGCGATCGCTATCTCCCCTGAAATATTCATTATCCGCGTGATGCTGTTGTTGTTGTCTTTGGATACAGGAAGAAGAATCGGAAATGACGCATATTGCGTCTTAAGGTTGTCCGTACGTCTAGACGCTAACCGCGCGTTGCCGTTTACATTGGGATATTGCAATTCCATGTATACAGGAGAAACTCTCTCTGCTCACGCATGTAAACGGGTCATTCCTAATGTTTCAGAAACCCGAATAGTGAACCCGACCATAACCCGAATATTGGCTGCATGTAAACGTAGTCAGTATTGCAATATGTCAGACTGATCTCATGAAGTAGCGTGTATATGACACGCCAATTCGTATTTCCATTTTTGGCATGCTATCAAGACGCATAATCGCCTTTCAGCGTGTTTATGAACGCCGTTGACTTAACGTTATATAAATATATGACTTACCTCAACCCCGTCCCTAAACCTAACCGTCACTGGGGTTAATGGCATTTATGACTGTTCTCTTACCATCCTAGGTAAAAAAAGATATGACTTACCTCAACCCCGTCCCTAAACTTAACCGTCACTGGGGTTAATGGCATTTATGACTGGAGATTTGACTGCGTGTACAGACACGCGGAATGACGCGGACGTTAATGGCGTAGACATATACGCATACACGCGGATAGCTCAAAATGCGTAGAGATAACACGTCACCTGACTCGAAAGTGGCGTATATGTTTACGCAAAAGTCATGATGTCATGTTGAATATGTAACATTCTAAAATGTAATACTAAACTAATATATTTTTCCATACTAATTATTGTAGCCCTTGGTCTTGTTAATGGAGTGGCCAGATGCATCAAACTTTGCCTGTTTGATATCTGGCTATTACAAGCTATTTGTGGACCCTAAAAGGACAATCTACTGCAGGATACCTGGTCAGCCTTATATGATCAAGGCAGGTATGTTAGAAATGTTATTGTTGCAATTTCATTAAAATATATATATATATAAAAAGTCATTGCATATCATTTTCTGAAAGTGCATTTGCTTTGCTTTCATCTTTCAATGACAAGCGGAACTAAAATATGTTGTGTTACATATGCAGCTTGGGACATTTCAAAGCAAAATAGGTGTAATAATGGTGAGAACATGCCCATGGAGGCATCTTAAATATATGCTGGTCATTAACTTTTTTCTAATATTGAGAAAAATCAATCAATAAATCATGACATGAATTAATCAGATTGCTTCCAAAAGGAATTTCTGATTATTGTAAAGATTTATCATGGCAATCATTCATAATTCCAGCTTGACCTCTCCATCTTCTTGAGCTCTCCACCTTCATCTTGAGTCAGTTCATGTGAATGTGACGAAAATTCTGATCTAGATAAATTCATATATCTGAAAGTTCATTATATATATTATATTGTATTACAAATCCATGTCCTGGATGTTGGCATCTCCTGTGGTCTGCAAAAGAGAAAGATCACAGCATACCATCACATCCCACAAGGCTTTTTTTCCATCTCTGAGAACTCAACAGATTCACGTTTGTCATCTGGACTCATTCACATCCATCATGTTTTCTACTCGTTCAACCACTCAGACAGTTCTGTCCTTTAGATTCCAGAAGCTCCCATGCCCAATTACGCTCCGGAGCCACTGTGTTAAGTGGGAGTCGTCGCGAAGAGAGAGAGGGGGCGTCGAGAGAGGCAACACAGAAGACATCAGCGTCACCCATATCTCAGCACCTTGGCCTGTGTCACATCCATTTAAAAGAGCAACAACAGATGCAAGAGCTTCAGATACAGGCAGAGCAGGAGCTTGACATTAATGAGAACCTTATCTCACAGGTACAGAGTCGCTTGCGCACAAAGTCTGACCCCACTCTAAAGAGCACTGAATCCGTGCCGGGAGAAGAGGGTCCGACTGATGACAGTTCAAGCTTCAGGAACAGAGCGAAAACAATGGAGCCTAAACAGAGGTTTTTCTGTGACTCCTGCAAGGCAAAACTCCAAGCTGAAGGTTTGATTTCGGACACTGGGGAGGCTGGAAGACTCATTTTGCAGCAGTGCAAAAATGCATGTGCTACTCGCGAAGGAGGTGCTGTTGATCTCATTGCCTTACCACTACCTGGGAATGAGGAAGATGAAGAGCTAGATGATGGAGCAGGAAAGCTGCAGCCTCCCCCTCCTGGCATAGCAGCTCCACCCCCAGGGTTTCGTGATAACAGCTCTGACGAAGATGACCCGAAAAAGGGTCGGAAAGGAATCAAAGCCTCTGCTGCTGTGGCGAAGGGTCAAGAGGAAGTTCCTGTAACACTGATTGATAATGTGACCACTAGGACAGTTCAAGACCATGCTCAGGAGTTAGATGATGCATTAGTATCCACCCTCCAGGCACTGGAAGCACTAGCTGCATCGGAGGATTACCCACACCATCACCAGCAGACACCACAGACAGCAGGTGGACATATGTACTATTAAAGTGCTGGTTCTTTACCATGTCTATGAGTAAATTAAACTTTTGAAAGTCAAGCAAATTAGAAAATCATAAGTATTCATTTAAAATGAGTGGTTTGTGCTCTTATTGTGATAAATTATCTTCAAATTATAGTAGACTAACATATAAAGCTAGACAGTCCCAAAACAAGCATCAATGCAGTGTCAATGCAAACTACTCCACCTCAAAACAACAGAGGAGTTGTGCATTAACAACATTTTTAGATTAGTTTAATATTTACTTTTGTTAGAACAACAAGTATTTTGTATCTGTAATTTTGCTTACCTGAAGAGCTTACGTGATTTCTTACAAGCATGGTTGTGTTTTGTTTCTGTTCCCTTACAGGGTTGATTGTGCTTGCTGCCATAACCCCTGAATCATCCCTAGACTCTGGACATGAGACAAATTCATCAGAGCTAACTGATGTGTCTGAGATGGTGTCTGCCATGAAGCAGCATCAGAACCAGGCTTATCTATTTGCCCACCACATCAACAAAGAGCGACTTTTCAGTCGACGAGACTTCCCCTTGTCAATCCCTGGCTGTACAACACAAGCAATTGGGGGAGGGGCTTTTTCAATGAGTCAGATCCGTGGTGGGTGTCCACCAAAGCCTGTGATCTTAAGTAAGACAGTGCCCTCGAAAGTTTGTCCCAGTCAAGAAATTATTCCCTCTGACAGCTCTGTGGAGCAGGGGAAGAGCCATGAAGCAAAAAGTAAGAAGGATATAGAAACATCAGAAAAAGTCCCTGTAAAAGAGTGTTTGGAAGAGTCTGAACAACAGGCATCTGAAGAACTTAAAGCATCAGAACAAGTTTGTGCTCCCCAAGTCAACACAGATCAATTGCCTCTTGCTAGTAAAGAAAAACCAAGCTCTATTACCTCAGAAGGTGTCCAGGGAAAAGACTCTGGTACAGTTACCCTAGAAACTACCAGTATAGCCTTACCGGTTCTCTTGCCTGTGGACAAAACTGCATCTGCAAAAATTTGTTCAACAAATATGTGCCAAGATGCCGAGAATGCCTCTCTAAGTGAGACCACTAAGCCTTCAAGTTCAAAGGGCCTTCTGCCAGCTTCTGACTTGTTCTGCACATGTCCAGTACGACCAGAGCCTGGCCCACAGGTGCGTCTAAAAGATCCACAGGCCCCAAAAGTGGTAGTGTTTCACTCGTCTCCGACAGACGATGAGCGTCTCCGTGCCAAAGGACTTCAGTTAGCTATCAACAAAGAGAACACAGAGAAGACACCTGATGCAAGCTTGGTGAAGCCCAGCACCCTGCCTCCTACTAAGTACTCACCAGTTATGCCCGTTAAAGCAGAAGAGAAAGAGATGTCAGAGGCAAAGGCAGAGAACTCCCAGAGTAAAGCCCCTGTCGAACCACAGAAAACTCCTAAAAGTGTGCCTGTTCTGGTAGACCCAACACACGTCTTAAGTTGTGTGGAAAAGGGTGCGACTATCCCAGGAGCTGAGTACAAGAAACAGGCCAATAACAAAGCCAAATCCCAGCGTAGTACTCCATTCCTGAGTTTTAGGAACTTAATTTCAGCCACTTTTCCAGCACGTTTGCGCAGAGAGACAGATGAGCGTCGTGCACAGCTTCAAAAAGTCAGGCAGTACGAGCTAGAGTTCCTGGAGGAGCTTCTAAAACCTAAAACATCACAAGGAGAGTTCATTCCACAGGGATCCTCTCCCGTTCCATCATTTACCCCTTGTGCCTGCCAACTGCGCACAAGTCCTGTACAGAAAGTTCCTGGGATCTCAAGAGAACAGCGACGCAGCTGCGACTGTAAGAGAATGTGCCGCGGAATGCGTCTCCCAGATACAGCGGTTGGTTCTGCAACTGATCAGAGAGGAAGAGAGAGGGCAATCTCTAAAACGCCCCCAGCAATTCCGAAGTCTCCACATGCTCAAGGAGAATTACGGAAACCTCAAAATTTGGAAATCAAAACCACTCGAATCCGCTCCACAAGCCTTGAGTCTAGGGAACCCAGAGATACAACTACATCATGCTTGCCTACTTGTACCACCCATTCAGAATGCATGAGTGCGCCAC
>NW_024121270.1:244439-286689 GCF_016745375.1 Pimephales promelas | reverse complement strand
TTGCTAGGCAGTTGCTAGGGTGTTGCTGCGGTGGGCTAAGGTGTTGCTAGTGGTTGCTAGGGTGTTGCTAGGCGGTTGCTAGGTGGTTCTGGGTGTTGCTAGGGTGTTGCTAGGTGGTTGCTAGGGTTGCTAGGTGGTTGCTAGGGTGTTCTGGGTGGTTGCTAGGGTGTTGCTAGGTGGTTGCTAGGGTGCTTGCTAAGGTGTTCTGGATGGTTGCTAGGCGGTTGCTAGGTGTTGCTCGGTGGTTGCTATGGTGTGCTAGGTGGTTGCTAGGGTGTTCTGGGTGGTTGCTAAGGTGTTGCTAGGTGGTTGCTATGGTGTTTGGGGTGGTTGCTAGGGTGTTGCTAGGTGGTTGCTAGGGTGTTGCTAAGGTGTTCTGGATAGTTTCTAGGTGGTTGCTAGGGTGTTGCTATGCGGTTGCTAGGGTGTTCTGGGTGGTTGCTATGGTGTTGTTAGGTTGTTGCTAGGGTATTCTGGGTAGTTGCTATGGTATTACTAGGTGGTTGGTAGTGTTCACATATGGTTATTATAGAGTTTTTATATTGTTCATGGCATGATTTAGCACTTAGCTAATCAATATTAGCATGTAGCTATTCACAGCTAGCATGTTTAGCATTTTGAAAGTTCTATGTGCTAGCATGAGTCAAAAGACCCAACCCCCATCGTGATACAATGTTCTGATGCTGAGATATAGCTGTTACAAAATGGTTGCTAGGGAGTAACTCTGTTTGGTTGCTAGGGAGTGGCTTGGCAGCTTCCAATCATGAAGCTCCAAAGTCAATGTGAATGTATAAACCAACCCCCATCTCTATACGATGTTCTGATAAAGAGATGTAGGCCTTGCAAAATGGTTGCTAGGGTACTCTTTTTGGTTGCTAGGGAGTGGCTTGGCAGCTGCCAATCATGAATCTCCAAAGGCTGCTTGTCAGTATAATTGATATAATACAACTCCCAAGCCTGTATGACATTCAGAATGGAAGATATCCTCTTTAAAATTTGGTTGCTAAGGTGCTCGATAATGGTTGCTAGGGTGTGGCCAGAAATTGTTGAGGTGATTCATGATTGGCTGTTTGCTACCCGAGTCAAACGAGACCACCCTTGTGTTTCTATGACACTTCTATCCGGAGATATCCCTTTGATCTCTTTCAATGGAAGTCTATGGGAGTTGTTGCTAAGGTGCTCTATATGGTTGCTAGGGCGTGGCTTGATAGCTTCACAATGATCCTGAGAGACTGATTGGTCGTCTGAGTAAAATGAGCCCGCCCCTTGTCTCTATGACACTATGATCCAGAGCTATGTTCAATACAAAATCCCTATGTAATTTACCATAGTAGGAAAAACACATGCATTTGATGGGACATCCTTCACTATAGTAAGTCAATGGGGAAAATTTTGGGTAGCTCCTGCCCCCCAGGGGTGCAACTTTTACCCCATTGTGAGGTATGTTCTTACAGAGGCTGCCAGCCTCTTCAAATGTGGCAAATCACACGTTTTTTCCGAAATCGTTGTTCGGAGCTATGAGTCGTCAAAGTTTGTCTCAATGTTAAGTCTATGGGATTTTTTGGAAATTTGTTCGCCCCTGGGTCGAACACCGTACCCCCGATCTCTGATAAAAGTGATAGGACACTTCTCTTCAATAGGCCGCACGATTTGATGCCTCATTCATGGGTCTGTGACAAAAACTGTGGACGTAGGAGTGCGCCAAACTTTTTCCTGGAATAGTATAATGCTATACTAGAAATTTTAAATAACATTGGGGTCAATGGGGGAAAATTTGGGCAGCTCCTGCCCCCCAGGGGTGCAACTTTTACCCCATTGTGAGGTATGTTCTTACAGAGCCTGTCAGCCTCTTCAAATGTGGTAAATCACAGGCTTCTGTGAAATCCTCGCTCGGAGCTATGAGTCGTCAAAGTTTGTCGCAATGTTAAGTCTATGGGATTTTTGGGAAATTTGTTCGCCCTTCGGGCGAACATCGTACCCCCGATCGCTTAGAAAAGTCATAGCACACCATTCCCGAATATTCCGCACGTTTTGAGACCTCATTCATGGGTGTGTGACAAAAACTGCGGGAGGAGTAGCGTGCCAAACTTTTGGGCCGACTCAAAAAACACAATAGTAATAGTGTTGCCTTGCTTTCAGCAAGCACCACTAATAAGAATAATAAATAACATTGGGGTCAATGGGGAAAATTTGGGCAGCTCCTGCCCCCCAGGGGTGCAACTTTTACCCCATTGTGAGGTATTTTCTTACAGAGCCTGTCAGCCTCTTCAAATGTGGTAAATCGCAGGCTTCTGTGAAATTCTCGCTCGGAGCTACGAGTCGTCAAAGTTTGTCGCAATGTTAAGTCTATGGGATTTTGGGAAATTTGTTCGCCCTTCGGGCGAACATCGTACCCCGATCGCTTAGAAAGTCATAGCACACCATTCCCGAATATTCCGCACGTTTTGAGACCTCATTCATGGGTGTGTGACAAAAACTGCGGGAGGAGTAGCGTGCCAAACTTTTGGGCCGGCTCAAAAAACACAATAGTAATAGTGTTGCCTTGCTTTCAGCAAGCACCACTAATAATAAATAACATTGGGGTCAATGGGGGAAAATTTGGGCAGCTCCCCTGCTCCCCAGGGGTGCAACTTTTACCCCATTGTGAGGTATGTTCTTACAGAGCCTGTCAGCCTCTTCAAATGTGGTAAATCGCAGGCTTCTGTGAAATTCTCGCTCGGAGCTACGAGTCGTCAAAGTTTGTCGCAATGTTAAGTCTATGGGATTTTTGGGAAATTTGTTCGCCCTTCGGGCGAACATCGTACCCCCGATCGCTTAGAAAAGTCATAGCACACCATTCCCGAATATTCCGCACGTTTTGAGACCTCATTCATGGGTGTGTGACAAAAACTGCGGGAGGAGTAGCGTGCCAAACTTTTGGGCCGGCTCAAAAAACACAATAGTAATAGTGTTGCCTTGCTTTCAGCAAGCACCACTAATAATAATAACTAGAATGTACATTTCCAGAAGAAAATGTGAAGTGGTGCTTGCAGTGGCAAAACTCACCACCCGGTTGCTAGAGTGTGGCACATGATTGCATACGGGACACCAAACATGTCTGTACAATGTTTGTGTGATGAGAAATGGCTTATGGGTTGTTGCTAGTTGGTTGTCAGGGTATTCTGAGTAGTTGCTATGCGGTTGCTATGCAGTTGCTAGGGTATTATGGGTGGTTGCCAAGGTGTTCTGGGTGGTTGCTAAGGTGTTGCTAGGTGGTTGCTAGGGTGTTCTGGGTGGTTGCTAGGGTGTTGCTAGGCAGTTGCTAGGGTGTTCTGGGTGGTTGCTAGGTGGTTGCTAGGGTGTTGCTAAGGTGTTCTGGAAGGTTGCTAGGCGGTTGCTAGGGTGTTGCTCTGTGGTTGCTAAGGTGGGTTGCTAGGTGGTTGCTAGGGTGTTGCTAGGGTGTTCTGGGTGGTTGCTAGGGTGTTGCTAGGTGGTTGCTAGGGTGTTGCAAGGTGGTTGCTAGGGTGTTCTGGGTGGTTGCTAGGTGGTTGCTAGGGTGTTGCTAAGGTGTTCTGGATGGTTGCTAAGCGGTTGCTAGGGTGTTGCTCGGTGGTTGCTATGGTGTTGCTAGGTGGTTGCTAGGGTGTTCTGGGTGGTTGCTAAGGTGTTGCTAGGTGGTTGCTATGGTGTTTGGGGTGGTTGCTAGGGTGTTGCTAGGTGGTTGCTAGGGGTGTTGCTAAGGTGTTCTGGATAGTTTCTAGGTGGTTGCTAGGGTGTTGCTATGCGGTTGCTAGGGTGTTCTGGGTGGTTGCTATGGTGTTGTTAGGTTGTTGCTAGGGTATTCTGGGTAGTTGCTATGATATTACTAGGTGGTTGGTATGTGTTCACATATGGTTATTATAGAGTTTTTATATTTTTCATGGAATGATTTAACACTTAGCTAATCAATATTAGCATGTAGCTATTCACAGCTAGCATGTTTAGCATTTTGAAAGTTCTATGTGCTAGCATGAGTCAAAAGACCCAACCCCCATCTGATGACCCAACCCCCCATACAATGTTCTGATGCTGAGATATAGCTCTTACAAAATGGTTGCTAGGGTACTCTTTTTGGTTGCTAGGGAGTGGCTTGGCAGCTGCCAATCATGAAGCTCCAAAGTCAATGTGAATGGATAAACCAACCCCCATCTCTATACGATGTTTTGATGCAGAGATATAGGTCTTGCAAAACGGTTGCTAGGGTACTCTGTTTGGTTGCTAGGGAGTGGCTTGGCAGCTTCCAATCATGAAGCTCCAAAGTCCATGTGAATGTATAAACTAACCCCCATCTCTATACGATGTTCTGATGCAGAGATGTAGGCCTTGCAAAATGGTTGCTAAGGTACTCTTTTTGGTTGCTAGGGAGTGGCTTGGCAGCTGCCAATCATGAATCTCCAAAGGCTGCTTGTCAGTATAATTGATATAATACAACTCCCAAGCCTGTATGACATTCAGAATGGAAGATATCCCTCTTTAAAATTTGGTTGCTAAGGTGCTTGATAATGGAAGCTAGGGTGTGGCCAGAAATTGTTGAGGTGATTCATGATTGGCTGTTTGCTACCCCGAGTCAAACGAGACCACCCTTGTGTTTCTATGACACTTCAATCCGGAGATATCCCTTTGATCTCTTTCAATGGAAGTCTATGGGAGTTGTTGCTAAGGTGCTCTATATGGTTGCTAGGGCGTGGCTTGATAACATCACAATTATCCTGAGAGACTGATTGGTCGTCTGAGTAAAATGAGCCCGCCCCCTTGTCTCTATGACACTATGATCCAGAGCTATGTTCAATACAAAATCCCTATGCAATTTACCATAGTAGGAAAAACACATGCATTTGATGGGACGACCTTCACCATAGTAAGTCAATGGGGAAACTTTGGGGGCCACCTGCCCCCCAGGGGTGCAACTTTTACCCCATTGTGAGGTATGTTCTTACAGAGCCTGTCAGCCTCTTCAAATGTGGTAAATCCCAGGTTTCTGCGAAATCCTTGCTCTGAGCTACGAGTGGTCAAAGTTCATCGCAATGTTAAGTCAATGGGATTTTTCGGCCGCTTTTTCACCCCTGGGGCGAACATCGTACCCCCGATCCCTTATAAAAGTCATAGCACACCTCTCCTAAATGAGCCGGTCGATTTGACGCCTCACCCATGGGTCTGTGACAAAAGCTGCGGGAGGAGTAGCGCGCCAAAAAGTGGCGGAAGTTTAAAAAAAATAATAAGTATGCAAGATAACAATAGTGTTGCTTTGCAAGCACCACTAATAATAATAAGTTTAAATAGGATTTCAGTAAGTTGGCTTTCTCAAGCCAACTTAATGAACACCATAAACACCATAAAAGCTTAATGTCTACCTATAACACTGACGGTGGACTTGCGGGCAGGAGTAGAGTGGACAAATGTTTTTTTTTTTTTTTTTTTTTTCTACCCGCGCATACACACGCACAGACAATATCACCTCATGCTCTGCGCATTTTTTACAACATAATTTAACATATAAATAGTGCTAAGACATTTTATATAGCCCATTTAAAGTGTTTATTACAAATAAATTATCAAATGCTTAAAATTAATGAAAGTAAATGAACAAAAATTTGTGTTGTATTTAAAATCATGAACGCCCCCCTTTCAAAAATCTTGCTTCCAACGCCCCCCGTTGTTCTCTGAACACCCCCTGGGGTGCGGTACCGCCCCCGTTAAGAACCAATACTTTAACACCGTGTCCTAACTACACGCGACGCGATAAAATTCCAGCGACAGCAAGTGTGTCTGTCCACACTAGACGCGACGCGACTGTGAGACGCCACACATTCAGAACAGCGTGTGAGCCTATGGTGTGAGCAGAGTCTCTCTGTGAAAGCGCACTGTTGGCCCGCACTCGCATTGGAAATGGGTAAGGACATAATCATATCAAGAAATAACATTATTAAAAATCAAAACATTAACAAAATATACTCATTGACTAATTTTGTTAAGAAGTACAGTCGTATGTTTGCATAGAATTCATTTTGAATGCGATATTACATGCTTTCAAAATCTGAGGTAAATTATCCGTTATCGCTTGTGGCACAGTGACCTATTTTTAACTAAAAATAAATAATGTGTACTCATAACCAGTGTAATTTCTTCATTCTGTCAGCCGCGACGTCGCAGAAATAGGAACCGTTTCTAAATTAGAAACTTCGCGTGTCGCCGTCGCGTCTGGTTAGGACAAAAACTCTGATTAACATGGAAAAGATACCTTTTATCGCGTGTCGCGGCGTCGCGTCGCGTGTAGTTAGGACACGGTGTAAGAGCTTGTGCATGGATTCTGTGTTCAATACCCGCAATCCCGCGCCGAAATTCGAGCCCTGTGAACAAACATACAAAATGTCTTTCATCCTGTAGGCATCCTGGAGAATATTTCTGTTCGTCCTAAACACATTTTCTATCGTCCCCAGGACGATAGGACGCCGTTAGTATAGAGCTGGTAAGTCCCACCCCTTCAGCTAACCCCGCTGGACCTCTAGGTTGAAAAATCCTCAATGCAAGTGAATGAGAGAAAAAAAAATATTTTCTAATCCCGTTTGAATTTTGCAATGAATGTGAACATATGTTGTCTCTGAATTTTTTTATGTAATTTTTCGTGTAAATAATGCTACAATTTAGCGGGTAGAATTTTCATACGGTTAGACTTTGTGTGAGAGCACTTTGTGGACTACAACTCTTTCGACGTGTTTGATATACATCACCCCAACTAGCACACGGATCCCAATAAACATACCTGTATCTTTGGTGCACTTCACCGCCTTCTTTCAGGGAGAGAACAAACTAGTTGAGCGTGGTGAAAACCGTGATTTGTGGAGGGAAAATGTGACGTGTAGTCTTTCTCGTTATGTCTATTCCACAACTGCTAGCCAAAGTATCATACAATATACTGTCAAACTCGTTACATGAGAAATTATATAAAAAATTCACAGACAACATATGTTACATTCATGGCACAATTCAAATGGGATCAGAAAAAAATTATTTTCTCTCATTCACTTGCGTTGACGTTTTTTCAACCTAGAGGTCCACTTGGAGTTTTACGGATGGGCGGGACTTACCAGCTCTATTGAGTCCTGTGCAAAACTGTTATCCACTCACAGCAGTGGGCGTTTACTTCCAAGTCTTCAATGCGAGACGACCATAAAAATCAAGTGTTTTTGAGCTAGACTCAAAAGTAGGGTAGAAAATAGCCTATTACTTATTCATTTTGATGTTTTTGAATAAAAAAAACAAAAACAAGCAAACATCATAAGTTGACCTCCAGAACTGAAAAGCCAGTTCATGACCCCTTTAAATGACTCAAAGACTGTCCCTTCCTGCCACCTTGTGCGAGGATCACACTTGTGACTGGTGATGCAGTAATATCCATGTGATTTTTGTTAATAGTTTGCTTTATGTTTATCTCTTTCTCCAGATCATGGCCCAGAGGAAGTCTTCTGGCAGACTAAACACTGATCCTTCCAGACTTAGGGACATCCCTTTCCAGGGTAACACATGACAGATATGCTGAATTTAGCTTTAGTTTTGTGGATGATCTCCTGTGCGGATCTAAATGTTATACAGTATGTAACGCTGTGGAAAGTGTTGGGTTTGACTACACTTTTTTTTGAACGTTTACATGTGAAGTCAAGTCACCTTTATTTATATAGCGCTTTTTACAATACAGATTGTATCAAAGCGGCTTCACAATGATAACATGAAAATAATACAACACAGATCAATAATATTGTTGAATATTAAATGTCCCCAACTAAGCAAGCCAAAAGCCAAGGCAACAGTGGCAAGGAACCCAAACTCCCATCAGGTGTCAGAATGGAGAAAAAAACCTTGGGAGAAACCAGGCTCAGTCGGGTGGCAATTCTCTGGCCAATGAAGGAACAGTGTGTGATTCGGGTAGCATTACAACACAAATTGGATCGAAACATTAAGAGTATTTGTCCTTTTCCATCTGTTTGGAAGTCGAAGTAATCACGCTGGTATGGAGACGAGTTGTTGAGAATCAGACACTGCGGTTCCTGCCCGCACGGGAAACTGGACCACAACTGAGCTCTGTAGACTCGCATTCGCCCATGAGTCTATTCAAACTATTTTTTTTTTTCAGAAAGTGCTGTGTCAACTCTGTGCCACAACACCAATGCCCAAGCTGTCAAGGCAACTGCAAAAGGCTGCAAATACAAATGGGTAGATGTCAGCGTCAGTGAAATGTACCACTACATTGGGCTGCTGTTTTACATGGCAATGGTGAAGGTCAGCTCCATCAGGAACTACTGGCGGCAAAGCAGTGTTTTCTCCGTACCCTTTCCAGCCACAGTCATGTTCAGGGACAGATACTGCAACATTTCATGGAATGTGCACATTAGTCACCCAGATGGAGATAAAGAGAATGATAGAAAGAGGGGCACAGCTGAACATGACCGTCTTTTCAGGGTCAAACCTCTCATGGACTCCATTCGTCATGCTTGTAAATCCATCTATCATCCTAAAAGAAACTTAGCTGTGGATGAACGAATGGTGGCATGCACAGCACACACCGGTATGACACAATATATAAAAGCCAAGCCAACCAGGTGGGGTTTCAAGCTGTTTGTTCTTGCAGACTCATCGAATGGATACACAGTGGACTTTTCTGTGTACACCGGAAAGAACAACTTTCCCACAGGCCATGGACTGTCATATGATGCTGTAACATCTCTTTTGGACCACACATTTTTGGGTTCTGGGTACCATGTAGGGATGCACCGATCCACATTTTTTCACTTCCGATCCCGATACCTGACTTTGGATATCGGCCGATACCGATAATTTTCCGATACCAGAGCTGTGTTTGCTTTAATATTATTTATCATTATTGTTGATTTTATATGATGCTGAAATAAACTCCTCTCTACAGGCAAGGATAATATGTACGTATGTATGTCAATATATATATTAGGGGTGTAACGGTACATGTATTCATATTGAACCGTTTCGGTTCGAGGCTTCCGGTTCAGTACGCATACAAACCGAACGATTGTTTGGACCATTTTTCCTGCCGGCAAAATTCGTGCTGACGCGGCCAACACAACGTTGCACAACATCAAATGGCAATCGTAATGAAAGCAGAACGAAACTGCGCTACTCATTATGGGCTTCTCATGGATCGTTTATCAGTTCGGACCAGCAACATCTGTGCAGCGCGGGCCGATCTCGATCAAGCAACACTGTTACTACACAGCGCTAAGAGATCCAGTAAATAAAACATTTGAATTCGCCACTGAGATAATAACATCGCTGCGAGATCTTGTGAGAAGCATTCACATTTCTCCGTTATTAACCGTAGATCTCTATTAGATCAAACAGCGCTGTCATGGAAACCAGGAGAAACATTGTGCCGTGAATGAACTAGTAATACTTTACATCCACAGACCAGCTGTCACAGTCCTCCGTCTGCACCAGTCTGTCTTGTCTTCAGCACTACACTTCCCATGATCCTCTCGTCTGCACACCTGACCTCACTCCCTCATCAGCCTCCCATTCAGCGTCCTGTTTCACCTGTTTGCACCTCATTATGTTTGATTCCCCTGTGTATTTAGTTCCTTCTCATTCAGTCTGTCATTGTCGGTCGATGTTGATGTTACCCTTCCGTGTCGTGAGTGTATTCCTGCCTGTACCCGTGCCTGTTTGCTATTCTGAGTTAAATTAAAGTGTTTGCATTGGAGCATTGCCTCTTGTTCTCCTTCTTCTGCCAACACTCCACCGGCACCGTGACAGATCGACCGACCATCAAAAAAGGAAAAGAAAAAAAAATGGACCCTTTCGTAGGGGTCCAATTGCTCTGTTTAGAGCAAGCGGACCGGTCTCTGGAGGATCATCTGGCGGATTTCTTCCACCTCGCTTCCGCCACAACCTTCCCGGACGACTGCCTCTGCAGCTTCCTGTACGCCGGCCTCAACACCGCCACCAGAGAGCAGTTGTCCGGGAGTGGTCCCCAGGGGAGCTTTGCTGCATATGTTGAGTGGGTGCTGGTGTCCTGTGGATCACCTTTCACCATCGATGACGGCACCAGCCCCACTCCAACGCCCAAGCTCTCCTCATCGCTGGTTCCGCCCAGCCCCGTCCAGCCAGCGCGAGAGACCGTCCAGCCAGCGCCAGAGACCGTCCAGCCAGCGCGAGAGACCGTCCAGCCAGCGCGAGAGACCGTCCAGCCAGCGCGAGAGACCGTCCAGCCAGCGCGAGAGACCGTCCAGCCAGCGCGAGAGACCGTCCAGCCAGCGCCAGAGACCGTCCAGCCAGCGCCCGAGACCGTCCAGCCAGCGCCCGAGACCGTCCAGCCGGCGCCCGAGACCGTCCAGCCGGCGCCCGAGACCGTCCAGCCGGAGCCCGAGACCGTCCAGCCAGAGCCCGAGACCGTCCAGCCAGAGCCGGAGCCCGAGACCGTCCAGCCAGAGCCCGAGACCGTCCAACCAGAGCCCGAGACCAGGATCCCACCCAGCCTCCCTCTCCCACCTCCTCCCGTCACGCAGCCGTCAGCCCTTCCGTCTGCCAGCTCCCCTGACCCAGCCTGGTCTGTGGATCCCCGGTCTTCGCCTCACACCTCCTCCATCGGGACACTTCCTCGGCCCCCGGTCCCATTGGCTCCCCCGTGGCTCCTACCTCCCTCAGCTCCTCCTTGGCCCCTCAGTCCACCACCTCGGCCAGGCTCCCTCGGTCCTCCGGATTCCCTTCACTCCCTCGTCATCCTCCCCTCACCTATGGACTTCCTTCCTTTGGCTCCGCCCCGTTTTGTCACCCCTCCGGTTCAGTTGGACTCCTCACTCCTTCAGTCACCCGTCAGCCCTCACGCCCTCTGACCTCACCGTGTCCCTCTGTGCCCCTGTCGTCACTTTTGTCACCTGAGCCTACGGTGTCCCCATGGCCCCTCGGTCCCTCTTCAGCACCCGATGTCGTCTGTCCCTCTGCTTCACCCTGGTCTCCTCTCCCATCTGCTCCGCCCCTGTCAGTCGGCCCCCTGGTGTTGTCAGCCCCGCTTCCATCGGCTCCACCAGGGGTCCTCCCTCCATCTGCTCCGCCCTGGTCTTGCCCTCAGTCTGCTCCGCCCTGGTCTCGCCCTCAGTCTGCTCCGCCCTGGTCTCGCCCTCAGTCTGCTCCGCCCTGGTCTCGCCCTCAGTCTGCTCCGCCCTGGTCTCGCCCTCAGCCTGCTCCGCCCTGGTCTCGCCCTCAGCCTGCTCCGCCCTGGCCACGCCTTCAGCCTGCTCCGCCCTGGCCACGCCCTCAACCTGCTCCGCCCTGGCCACGCCCTCAACCTGCTCTGCCCTGGCCACGCCCTCAACCTGCTCCGCCCTGGCCACGACCCCCTCAGCCCTCAGATCGTCCCCCTCCTTCCTCTGTTCTGCGGCGTGAGGTCACGCCTCCCGGGAGGGGGGAGTTCTGTCACAGTCCTCCGTCTGCACCAGTCTGTCTTGTCTTCAGCACTACACTTCCCATGATCCTCTCGTCTGCACACCTGAACTCACTCCCTCATCAGCCTCCCATTCAGCGTCCTGTTTCACCTGTTTGCACCTCATTATGTTTGATTCCCCTGTGTATTTAGTTCCTTCTCATTCAGGCTGTCATTGTCGGTCGATGTTGATGTTACCCTTCCGTGTCGTGAGTGTATTCCTGCCTGTACCCGTGCCTGTTTGCTATTCTGAGTTAAATTAAAGTGTTTGCATTGGAGCTTGTTCTCCTTCTTCTGCCAACACTCCACCGGCACCGTGACACCAGCAACATTCACCATGGATTTAATATAGTAACACTAACTGGAACCAGTTTGGCTGGAATGGTGAAATGCTTTCAAGTACTTCACACATCTTTTTCCAGCACTTCAAAATTCAAACATTATCTAAATAAATTTGAAGGATGAACAAATAATGTTGTGGTCATCACATTAAAAATAACATTTAAATATATATGTTTAAATGTTATTTTTAATGTGATGACCAAAACATTATTTGTTCATCCTTCAAAGATGACCCTACGGAAGCCCTGAACCGCAACCTAAAAAAAAAAAATCAGTAAAAAAAAAAAAAATCTAAAAAAAAAAAAAATCTGTAAAAAAAAAAAACCTGTTAA
This sequence comes from Pimephales promelas, assembly GCF_016745375.1. The sequence continues at coordinate 274,554 of NW_024121270.1, read as the reverse complement.
AAAAAAAAAAATCTAGCATTTCGAGATTAAAGTCGAAATGTTTCGAGATTAAAGTCGAAATGTTTCGAGATTAAAGTCGAAATGTTTCGAGATTAAAGTCGAAATGTTTCGAGATTAAAGTCGGAATGTTTCGAGATTAAAGTCGGAATGTTTCGAGATTAAAGTCGGAATGTTTCGAGATTAAAGTCGAAATGTTTCGAGATTAAAGTCGAAACATTGTGCATTCATAACAGTGCGCGTCCACTGGCTCAGAGCGCGCGCGCGCGCGCGCGTGTGTGTGTGTGAAGTTGAACTGCCATGGATAAACCCAAAATAGTAGCTTTTCGGTCTCCTTTGATGAAACAAAACACACACACACACACAGTGTGTGAAACTCGCTATTGGCCATTATGAATGCCTGTGTGTGCTCACACGCGCAGCTTCTACGCGATAGCGAGTTTCACACTGTGTATGTGTGTGTGTGTGTGTGTGTGTGTTTTGTTTCATCAAAGGAAATTCAACAGGTGCCAATCTACCAGCATTAGGCTACCATTATAGGACGTTATAAAATATACTGCGCCGGAATAGACTTTAGCCTATAGGAAAACCAACACGGAAAACACTTTTCAGACTGGATGGAGAAATCCAGCATTATGAATGAATGAATGAATGAATAGGGCATTTATAGCGCTTTCATATATGCCTACACTCAAAGTGCTTTACAATCATATCACAGAATCTCTCCTCAACCATAAGTGGTTATTAAATCTTAGGAAATCACAGGATCCGGCCAAATGATTGGATACAGAATGATGCACTTAAAATGTATCCAGAGCGTATTTACGGGGAAGAGGAGACCGAACAGTTACTGTTGTGTTCTCGACCCAGATAGTGTTGACTAGACGAGCACGAAAACACCTCAGTAGCACGTGTGACGTGTGTAGAATTTTGTTGAAAGCCCAGATAAAAGTAAAAAGCTACTATTTTGTGTTTATCCATGGCAGTTCGACTTCACACACACACACACACACACGCACGCACGCACGCACGCACGCACGCACGCACGCACGCACGCACGCACGCACGCACGCACGCCAGTGGACGCGCCAGTGGACGCTCCACTGCCAGTGGACGCGCCAGTGGACGCGCACTGCACAATGTTTCGACTTTAATCTCGAAACATTTCGACTTTAATCTCGAAACATTTCGACTTTAATCTCGAAACATTTCGACTTTAATCTCGAAACATTCCGACTTTAATCTCGAAACATTTCGACTTTAATCTCGAAACATTTCGACTTTAATCTCGAAACATTTCGACTTTAATCTCGAAATGCTAGATTTTTTTTTTTTTTTTTTTTTTTACAGATTTTTTTTTTTTTTACAGATTTTTTTTTTTTTTTTACAGATTTTTTTTTTTTTTTTTAGGTTGCGGTTCAGGGCTTCCGTATGACCCCCATTTATAAACCTGAAAGTTTCAAGATCTAGGAAAACTCACACTTATTTAAAAATATATTTTCTAAACAAATAGGACATTTCTCTGGCATTTCTCATTTCTATATATATATATATATATATATATACAGGGATTAAAGTTCTCCGTCGCTACGACGGATTTCCGTTAATTGCAGCGAGTCTATGACGGATTGCAGGGTTCCCGTCTGTCCTTATGTCTTAAATTAACTTTTCATAATTTTAAGGCCGTAAATAGGCTTTCATTTCGCAAACAGTGTGATAAATGTCTTAATTTTAGTTCGAATAGGTCTTAAATTAAGGAAAGATGATGCGTATTCACCCTGCTGAGGGGGGATGTGATAAAGCCTGGAGTGGAGCGAAAGCACGTTCCTCTCTCCACTCTAAGCATTCTGTAATCACTTTGCTCATGGTCCACTCCGGTTTTTTTGAAAGAGAGTCTTATCCATCACAAGTTCACTATGGCGTACCACAAGGCTCAGTATTAGGACCACTGCTATACACTCTGAACATGCAACCATTAGGAGATATCATTAGGAAACATAGAATTAGCGTTCACTGTTATGCTGATGATATTAAGCTGTATATTTCTTCAAAACCGAAACGAAACTTACCAATTCACAAAATTAAGGGAATGCGTAGCTGATATAAAAAATTGGATGACTAGTAATTTCCTACTACTAAATTCTAAAAAAAATAAAATAAAAAAACCCCCAGAGATTCTAATTATTGGACAAAAAACTTCCATACGTAACAGCCTAGAATACTGTCTGACACTTGATGGCTGCTCTGTTAAGTCTTCGTTGTCAGTTAGGAACCTGGGTGTGCTCTTTGATACCAATCTCTCTTTTTAAAATCTCTCATTTGAAAGTCTAGTATCTGTAAAACCACATTTTTCCATCTTAAAAATATGTCTAAATTACGCCATATGTTCTCCTTGACAAATGCGGAACAATTAGTTCATGCGTTCATGGCATCAAGGCTAGATTACTGTAATGCTCTACTGGGTGGTTGCCCGGCCTGCACACTTAATAAACAAACTTCAGCTAGTTCAAAACGCAGCAGCTCGAGTTCTTACCAGAACCAGGAAGTATGACCATATTAGCCCGGTTCTGTCAACCCTGCATTGGCTGCCTATTAAACATTGTATAAATTTGAAAATATTGCTTATTACTGACAAAGCACTAAATGGTTTATCTCCGCAGTACTTGAGCGAGCTCTTAACGCATTATAGTCCTTCACGCCTATTGCGATCTCAAAACTCCGGCCAGTTGATAATGCCTAGAATATCGAAATCGACTGCTGGTGGTAGATCCTTTTCCTATTTAGCACCCAAACTCTGGAACAATCTTCCTAACATTGTCCGGGAAGCAGACACACTCTGTCGGTTCAAATCTAGACTAAAAGCACATCTCTTTGGCCTAGCATACACATAACACACTATAAACTTCCTTAATTCAAAATTAGGCTGCATAGTTTGGATCAGCCAGAACCGGGAACACGTCCTGTAAATCCTGATGTACTTGGTACATCATAAGAAGGATGGCGTCTACGCTAATATTAGTTTCTCTGTTTATCCTGAGGGACCCTCTATGGTGGATCTGCGCCTGGACCCATCCCAACTCATCCTTAAGTGCCGGCCTCATCGACACGACAGCCATTGGCACTGATCCTCAACATCTCGTCTCCAAACCGGCGTGATTACTTCGACTTCCAAACAGATGGAAATGGACAAATACTCTTTAATGTTTCAATCCAATTTTTTTGTAATGCTACCCGAATCCCTTCGTTGGCCAGAGGAGATCTGGCCCCTGATTGAGCCTTGGTTCTCCCAAGGTTTTTTTCTCCATTCAGTCACCTGATGGAGTTTTGGTTCCTTGCCACTGTTGCCTTGCTTTTGGCTTGCTTTGTTGGGGACATTTAATATTCAACAATATTATTGATCTGTGTTGTATTTGTATTGTATTGTATTGATCTGTGAAGCTGCTTTGATAGAATCTGTATTGTAAAAAGCGCTATATAAATAAAGGTGACGACTTGACTTGAAGCTTTTTTTTTCCGTTAGTTTAGCCACTGTTTCAAAGGGATACCTAGGATTATGTTTATTTTCTTCTAATAGGTTTGAAAAATAAGCAGATCTAGCAGTTTTTAGGGCATCTCCATATGCGATTGAGCTCTCCTTCCATGAAATCCAGAATACCTTTAGTTTTGTTTTCTACCAGCTACGCTCCATTTTTCTGGGTGCTCTCTTAAGGGCCCTAGTGTGCTCGTTGTACCACGGCGTTGGACTATTTTCTTTAATCTTCTTTAAGTGCAACGGAGCAACTGCGTCTAAAGAGTGCTGGAAAAGAGAGAGTAAAAAGTTTCTGTCATGATATCGAGTTATTCTAAGCTAGGGATGCTGAGATTATGAAACTGATTAGGAAGATTATGCCTGGCTCACACTACAGGAGTTTTAAAATACTAACCGATTTTGAAATCTGGTTCCAGCTCACACTTAAGGAGAATCTTTGCAGATTTTCTTTCTTCAAATCTTAAACATGCTCACACTACAAGATTTGAAATTTGCGGCGCATCACACATTACACAATGTTATTAAGATTATCGTGCCAGAGTAAGCGGCTCACATGATCTCAAGCAGCAGATCGGAAGCAGAAAAGCGTATGTAAACAAATATCTGTCCCTCAAATCAAGTCATATTCGTGAAAAGGTTGCCGTGACCAAGTGAAGATATATATTTTCAATCATCTTTTTAACATTTAAGGTTAGGCTATTTCTACTGAATGGCGTCAGCTCTGGTCAGTACAATGAAAACATGCCATTGATCTCAATGAAGTGAAGCATCAGCTTCACGTTGCCCATGCGGCGCATTGCTGCTGAGCCTTGTAAAGTGGAGCTCAAAGTTAAAATTAAACATTAAAATAAATTACAGCTTGTTTCATTACATCTATATTTGAATGAATCTGCAGTTTTTACATTTCCGTTGAATGAACAGTTTAATGACTCACTCAAAGACAGTCCCTTGTCGCCACCAAGTGGCGTAACAATGAAACTGGACTGAGCGACAGCCTGTCTATAACACGCAGAGACGAGCAATTTTAATGGTAAAATATCAGCAGAAAGCGTTTAGTAAAGTGAGATTCGAGGATCGAAACTAATTGTTATATAACAATGACATAAAAAGCTTATTGTCAGGTTTATGTTCTGTTATTATATTATGTCGACCCTTATTTTGACATTGTATCTTCTGTTTACTCCACTTCGGTTCAATGTGCTTTTTAGTTTCGGTTTCATTACTGAATATACTCATCTTTGTGCCAGCTGACCACAGCGCAACAATTATTTATTTAGCTATAAATAAATAAATGAAGATAATACCGCATATCGCGCTCAAAATTCAGTCACTCAAAATGATAACAATGGAAATTCCTTCACAGCCCTACTTGTTACTTCTTATTGGCTAGACAGAAGCTACTGACGTACCAGTAATCACAATAAATATCAAACATGTTTGATATGATTGGAGCGAGCCCGATTTGTGTAGTAGATCGGGAGGTGCAAGATTCGATCTGTGAAAGCCTCACACTACCAGATAATCAGCGCCGAACATCGGAACCGATCGAGATAATTAACAAGATTTTTTCTCCTATTCTCATGAGGGGAAAATCGGGCATAAATCGGGCTAAAGCTCCTGTAGTGTGAGCCAGGCATTATTGATGAAGCAATCTTTAGTGGCAGAAGTTATAGTTCTAAAAGTCGGCTTTGCTGCTTTGGCTAAGTGAAGTTTACATGCGACTAGATAGTGATCTGAGATGTCATTGCTCTGCTGCAGAATTTCAACGGTATCAACATCTATTCCATGTGATAATATTAGATCTAGAGTATGATTACGAAAATGAGTAGGTCCTAACACGCGTTGTCTAACTCCAATTGAGTTTATAATGTCTTTAAATTCCAATCCCAATACATCTTTTTCATCATCTACTTGTATATTAAAGTCACCAACTATTAGTACTTTATCTCCAGCCAGGACTAATTCTGATAGAAAGTCCAAAAATTCTTTGATAAAATCTTTATAGTGCCCTGGTGGCCTGTATACAGTAGCCAGCAGAATTCTCAAACGTGATTTATCATTTGCACTATATATTTTTACACTAAGCACCAATATTTCAAAAGAAGTATATTTAAAACTAGATTGTTTGTGGTTTTGAGGATATTATTATAAATTACAGCAGCACCTCCCCCTTTGCCTTTCAGACAAGGTTCATGTTTATAACTGTAATCTTGTGGGGTGGACTCATTTAAAGTAATGTAATCGTTTGTTTTTAGCCAGGTTTCTGTCAAAAATTATATCATTAACTATGAGCGATTTTGAAGTAAGGGATATAATATTTAGCTTTATCATTTGCTCATCTGTAATATATCTGTTTTTTATTTTTTGAACATCAATTACATTTTTAATCTGATGTTTTTTGGATATCCAAATTCGTGGAACAGACACCGTCTCTATATGATATCTAGATTAAGGAGCCTCTATGTGATGGGTTTTATCTGACCTTGGTGACGCGAGGCTGCTAGCAGATGGTCGGTTTAGCCAGTCTGTCTGCTTCCTGATCTGGTGCCAAATTTGTCATGTTTTAGCTCTTAAAACTATGAGCCAAATTACTAGAGAGAAGAGCAGCACCAGCCCAGGAGGGATGAATACCATCTCTTTTCAACAGGTCAGGCTTGCCCCAAAAACTTTTCCAATTGTCTATAATTTCTACATTATTTTGCGGACACCACTCACACAACCAACGATTAAATGAGGACAGTCTACTGACTATCTCATCACTCTTACTCAGCGGGCTTTTTCTGAACTCAAAGGCACAGGCACGCGAGAGAAAATGAATAAAAATGAGCACACGGGTGGCGCATTAACAGGCTAGCGAGTTACTAGTGTGTTGTACTAACAATAACGGAAGCTAGCGAACGGTGTAAGGTTAATCTGAAATGTTTGAACTAGAAATTATTGTTAAAAACAGAAAGAAATGCAAAGCTAATACGAGGTTTAGATGGAGCGTACAGCCTTGGAGCAAACAAACACATAGCACAGCAGGCAGCGAGGCAGACAGAGGCAGAAACATCGCCTCTAAATGAGTATTGTAATGGATAATGGAATTGTACTGTTATGATTGATTCTGATCTTATCTCCTCCAGAGTTCCCAGCTCCCAAGAATGAGCTGGCCCAGCACTTCCAGGTTTGGTATTTGGGTCGTGTGCCGGTGACAAAGCCAGTTGGTAGGATGCCATCTGTTTATTAACACTTTACTTTCATGATATTATGTATATAATGCATTCTTTACCTGTTTTTTTTTTCTGCACCATAACTGATTGATCTCATTTGAGCTGTCGCGGTCAAGGAAAATTCCCTTGAGTGTTATTACCGCCATTTATTCATTGGTTATTCATTTTATTTTTTGCTATATAAATAAGTGGTATGTTGTGGTCAGCAGGTACAAAAACGAGGACATATTCAGTAACCCATTTAAACGAAATTAAACAGTGTTGAAACAGGAAGTGAAGTTAACAGAAGAGAATGTCAAAATAAGGGTACAGATAACAGAACATAAACCTGACATTAAGCTTGTTAGACTATTGTTATAAGTATAACAGATCGAGGCTTTCAGCTGATATTTCTCTAGCACTGCTCGTCTCTCCGGATAGACAGGCTGTCACTCAGCACAGTTTCATTGTTGCACCACTAGGTGGCTGCAAGGGACTGTCTTTGAGTAAGTCCCTAAATAGTCTAGGTCCTGGGTAAGATTTGTATGCACTTCATTTAGCGGAGAATATCTCAACTGTTATAGACTAATGTGACCCCATTGAACAACATGTCTGCCAAAATCTCTAACCGGGACGAAAGTCCTGAAAATTACCACAATAGGTGACACTTATATCACAATACAAGTGAATGGGACTTTTTTTTTTATCTTTATAGAAATTCTCAGAAATTTCTACCAGTTTAATCTTCATATTAAGAGAAATTCTTTTGGTATTACACTTTATCTTAAAAATAAAATAAAATATGCAAATTAGGCAATATCTCATTAAATATGCATACATATAACCTCTTGAAGCTACAGATTTTCTGAGGTGATCACAATGTTCACAATGACCATGTAGTGTAAGTGTTATACCTTACTCACCAATGCCATGAAGTCGATAATGATTGTGTGTGTTTGCGGGTATGGAATGCCAAAGCTGACTTAATTAAAAATAAATAAATACATAAATAAATATACGAAGAAATGTAAAAAAGCAAAAATACACAAATAAATACAGAAATTAATATACAAAGAAATTTTAAAAAGTACAAATAAATGAGTATTTATACTTTTATTTCCTTATTTATGTATAATTGTATTTTTTCACACATTTTATTTATTTATACATTTATTCATTTCCACTTTTATTTATTTCTACATTAATTTATGTATTTATGTTTTTATGTCTACATTTATTTATTTTCACATTTATTTATTTATACATTTATTTATTCCAACATTTCTTTGGCATTCACAGTTGCACTTCTCACAGCTGTGAATCCAGGGACACTGTCACTCTCATGTTTTACTTTTTTGGAGAAGTGATTGACCATCCACAGAAAATAGTCATTTCATTAACTTGGTGGACAAACTGTTATTAGCTAGATACAATACACACCAAAATAAATATAAAACTGATACAAATTCATTATAATTATTTTAATACACAAAATTACAACTTAAATGATAATGACACGTACTGTAAATGTACACACCAACACAGAATAAAGAGTAGATTTCCTTACTTTTCTTGATCTCAAATCATCTTCTTTGACAGCCATGCGCTCTGCAATGACCTCATGTGTGTAATAGGTTGACTGTTTTTTAGCCATTTTCTTTATATTAAATTAGACTGCTTACTCTCTTCTATGACCTTATAATCATGGTCATTGTGAACATTGTGATCTCCTCAGAAAATATGTAGCTTCAATGGTTTATATGAATGCATATTTAATGAGATATTGCCTCATTTGCATATTTTATTTTTTAGACAAAGTGTAATACAAAAAGTATTTCTCTTAATATGAAGATTAATCTGTTAGAAATTTATGAGGATATCTATAAAAGGAAGAAATAGTCCCATTCACCTATGGTGTCATAATAGTGTCACTTAATGTGGTCATTTTCAGGACTTTCGTCCCAGTTAGAAATTCTGGCACACATCCCACGTTGTTCAATGGAGTCATATTAGTCTAGAACAGTTGAGATATTCTCCGCTAAATAAAGTGCACTCAAACCCAGGACCTCTACTAAAACCGTTCATTTAACAAACACATTTAAAAACGATGATACATTCAAAGATAGATGTAATAAGTGTCGATTATTTTAGGTGTTAATTACTTTAACTTTGAGCTCAGCTCCACTTTTCAAGGCTCAGCTGACAAGTAATGCATTACATGGGTAACGCTGCTTATTTACCATTCAATACACATTCACGAAGTGCAAAACGAGAAGGGCATAGGAAACCCTGATGAAGGCTTATTGGCCACAACTCCTCTGTGTGCAGTTATCTGTAAACTGTTTTTAATTTAAGTCATGATTAAATAAAAGCTTTTTAATATATATTTACTTAAAATTATCAAGTGCCTTGGCTTGATACGTTTTTAAGAAGGGTATAGTCTTTTGAAAAAGAAAACACTAAAATCGCAGTTGCTTGCATTCTTGTCAGTATTGTGATATTTCAATCGCGCAGCCCTATGTGTCATCACCTCTGAACACTCAAAATAACAATAACAAATAACTAAACTAGAAAAAAAGTTTGATGAGACAAACTTTAAGTTGGCTTGAGAAAGCCAGACCAGAGAGTTTGAGGAAGTTTAAAGTAGTTTGAAGTTTGATAGATGGATTAGTTAGAAAGAAAGAATAGTTAGAAAGATGATAGATAGATAGATAGATAGATAGATTAGGTAGAAAGAAAGAAAGATTAGGTAGGCAGAAAGAAAGAAAGAAAGAAAGAAAGAAAGAAAGAAAGATGGATGGATAAGTTAAAAAAGAAAGATAAATAGATTAGTTAGAAAGAAAGAAAGATAGATAGATTAGTTAGAAAGAAAGATAGATAGATTAGTTAGAAAGAAAGATAGATTAGTTAGAAAGAAAGAAAAATAGATAGATTAGTTAGAAAGAAAGGAAGATTGATTAGTTAGAAAGATAGATAGATAGATAGATAGATAGATAGATAGATAGATAAGTTAGAATATATTGGTTAGAAAGATAGATAAGTTAGAAATATAGATAGATAGATTTAGTTAGAAAGAAAGAAAGAAATAAAGAAAGAGTAGAAAGAAAAAAAGATTTGTTTGAAAGAAAGATAGATTATTTAGAAAGAAAGATGGATAGTTTAGGTAGAAAGAAGAAAAAAGAAAGATAGATAGAAAGAGAAAGAAAGAAAGATAGATTAGTTAGAAAGAAAGAGATTAGTTAGAAAGATAGATAGATAAGTTAGAGAGAAAGAAAGATTAGGTAGAAAGAAAGGGTAGAAAGAAAGAAAGATTTGTTAGAAAGAAAGATAGATTAGTTCGAAAGAAAGATGGATAGATTTGTTAGAAAGAAAAAAAAAGATAGATTAGTTAGAAAGAAAGAAAGGAATAAAGAAAGAAAGAAAGATTAGGTAGAAAGAGAAAGGGTAGAAAAAAAGAAAGATTAGTTAGAAAGAAAGAACGATTTGTTAGAAATAGGGCTGCAACGATCATTCGACAACGTCGACAATAAAAAATTGTCGACAAATATCTTTGTTGTCGAGTATTCGTTTGATCTCACGTAGGGCTGGGCGATATATCGCACGATATTGTTATGCGCATCTAATCAGTAAAGCCGGTTCCTTGATTAGCAGTAAATCACCTTTACCTGCTTTCAGATGGAGCGGCATTTACTACAAGGAGCCGTAGATCACTGACAAGCTGAGCCATATCGCGTTAATATCGAGGACGTATCGCCAGCGATATTTAATGCGATATGGCTCAGCTGGTCAGTTAACTACGGCTCTTCGTCATGACAAAATCTCCCGTGTTAAATTAACACACCTGGGAGTGTATATAAGTCCACACTCAAGAGTGTTAAAGTTAATGAGATAATTAAGTGATTAAATGAGTGATGATTGAGCATTATTGAAGACACTTAAAGCAGAATCACAAGAAAAAAAATCTAAAATTTTAAGCCACCGTTATGGAGATGAGTGTTTGCTTTAGTTGGGCTCTTGACCTTATAATATAAATTTTATATTTTAATTTGAAAACCAACAATGCTGTCATGGGCAATACATGCAAGGCAGAACTTGCTTTTCACGGGAGCACCACATGCATGTTGGAGCACTTAAAGAGGAAACATCCGGGCAAAAGAGGAGCCGGTGAGAATCGAGTGTTCTCCAGCTGGAGCTAACTTAGGGGCCGTTTACACCTGGCCACTTCATGCGTTTTCTGTGATCGGATGGCTATCCGATCCTGAAAAGACCAGGTGTAAATGCCCCCCGAAACGCATTCGAGATGGATTTGAATCCGATCGCTCAAACCACTTCATGAGGTGGTCTGGGCCGCATTCCAGACGAAATTGGACAAGTGTAAATGCATCTGGTTCTTGAAACCACATATGTAAATGTTACTACTCCCAAAAATGCTAAAAAAATAAAGGCGTGAGAGTGTGTTACAGGCTATATGTCATGCCATTTTAGTCAGATGACGACGCTACTGCGACGCGCTTAAGCGCATCACCTCAGATGAGCAGCTGAACGCCTATCAAGCCAACGCGCCGCATTCTATCGCAAATCAAAGTGAAAGTAAGTCGCAGACGCTTAACACTACCATCTTCATTAAAAGTAAAGAAACGAAATGATCTTACCAGTTCTGTTGCCGCTCTCTCTTATCACCGTCTTTGCTGATTTTGAAATTAGCCGATGATCAATAAAATCCAGCTCATATCTGTTGCTTTCGGTGACGTGCACTTCATTGAATCCTCATATAGCGCGGGAATTGAAGATCGGATTTATATCCGTTTTGCAAAAACACATTTATGTGACCAGGTGTAAATGGAATCGTTTCGATAAATCAGATAGCTATCTGATCTGAGAAAATGCACAAAGTGGCCAGGTGTAAACAGCCCCTAAACTAGTGGTAAATCTCTTTATTAGATCATGCAATACTAATAATAGTAATAATATCATCAATAATAATATAATTACAGTAATGTGATGATTTATTTTACATAGAATAAAGCTTGATTGAGCTTAGGAGTCATGGCTGTTTTTATCATTGTAACACTATTAGGTATTATAGTCTTATTACTTACCTGTATTTTGTTCCATAATCATGAAGACTTACAAAAGGAGATGTTAGGAGGAATAATATCATGGCAGTTACTTTTTCTTTTTCATTCTGTAAATTAAAAGGTGAATGAGAACATCTCCGTCAGCTCAATTCTCATGTAAAACAAACTATTATAATTTTATATCTTTAATAATGATTTGCAGATTAATATTTTACCCTTTTTGTGTCCTGAAGTAATGACCCTTTTTCTGTTTCAGTTCTATGAAAAGCAGTGGGGTTATTAAACAATGCTTAGAGAGCATTTGTGTGTGATTTGAGTTAAACTTAAAGAGAATGACCTGTTTAGTTGGGTCTAAGTTCATTAAAACCACTATTTCAAAAGCTGAACTGATTTTCATTTATTATATTATAGTAAGAATATGTATAAGGGCGATTCCACAGTTTAGGCCTAACTGCAAGGACAACAGCCTGCAAAATTAAATCTTCATGCAGAAAGCCATTGTCCTCAGGTTAACATCCTGAGACAACCTGGGATACAGCTGTGTGAAATGCAGGATAAATCTGGCAATGTTAAACTTGTAAACTTTGATCAAAGTTGAGTTGATGTAAAATTTATCGTATGTAACATGGACGGAAAAACAGTGCATGTTCAAGCAGAAAGTGTACTTAATCTAATTCAATTTAATAAAATTCTGGTTGAACCCAAGTTCATGTTTTGCTTTGTTCCTAATTTGGTATAGTTATGAGTCTTGCGTTGTGCATTGTTTACAAAACTGCAATATGACTTCCATGCAGGCAGGGTGCCCATCTAATATGATCTGTTCTATAAACTTAAAAGTGCATTTTTGAGTCTGGTATGTTCATAAACTTAAAGCCAGCAAAATTACTAAAAAATACCACAGGTATATTTATTTGCCAAATGTAGAAGACAAAGGAACTCCTAAGTGTGCAAAGTTATAACGTGTGTAACGTAGACGGAAAAAAAAAACAATCCTGCAAGATTGCCTTTGTAACACCTTTTATTAGGCTTGGTGTGCTACATATGATTGGGAGAAATAATACACAAAACTATCAGCTCATTGTACAGAAACATCCACTTTTGGTATGGCACAATGTCTAAAAATTGATTTATTTTTCTAACATTTAAACTTAAACCACATTATCAGATTACCCATTGACTTTATGAATATGCATAAAATGACAGCTTCATCATTTTTATATATTTTTTGTGCATTTATTTAAAGACAGCATGTACCATTTTTTTCCACATGTGTCTTTTATTGTCTTTAATGTCTTTTTTTGTCTTTATTGACAATTAATATTGGCAATATTAATTTTTTCAGAACATGTAGTCAGAATTACCGAAATAATAATAATAATAATAATAATAATAATAATAATACAAATAGGGAGATTATGTTTTATTTATTGTAATCAAGTTTGTTAAAAGTGTGCTTGCATGAGGTTTGTTCGTTTGCACATTAAACATTTGAAAACCAAATCCTTTATATCTTAACTTTTGAGTGTAGCAGAATTAAACGGATGAAAAATTATTATTATGTGACATTTTATTGACAATTTTTTACCACAAGCTAATGTTTAAACTAGCTTAATGTGTGCCATTAGTGCGGAAAATCTGCGTGTGTGCCTTACATGCCGAGTTCACTGTTGTTTAACAACCTGCGCTTGACGCCGACAGATTATTCTAATGCCATAAATGATATTGTGTTAACGCACTATTAATGTGTTAACTTGGACAGCCTACGCTAAATTCTTACTAACATTTTGACAAAGTAAAATCATCATCATCAAAAAATGTCATTGACGATGTTGACTTTCATGAAAAGCTTATTGAGTCAAAATACGCGGAAAACAACGTTCGAAGTTGGATAGCCTCAACATTTCTGTCCAATTTACAAACATGAAGTGCAGAATCTGTCAATGTATACAACCACCATTCATGCATGATCTTTATGAACACGACGCTGCTTTCGGTCCAAAACCATGCACTTGATATCGACTTGATCACTCTTTTATCCTTTCTCACCACAATGGTCCTATTTAATCTTTACTTAACCAAAGTTTACCACGTTCGTATCATTTTAATGTTCGTAACATTTTGGACAGAATCCACAAACTTACCCACATTCGTCGAAATCCGTGAAATCCTGTTAACTCTTCCTTCCAAGCAGAACGACCGTGACCTAGACAATCTTATTTCTGACAGGTGAACCGTTGAGACATTAGGAGATGAAATTCAGCGTCAGAATAAAATGTTCGAGCGTTATGATTTTTTGACAGAAAATCTCGGCCCCTGTTTTATCCCGATTTATTAACAATTTATCATGTAGCTACGTATATGAGAATTTAGTCCACACATGTTTTTATCGTTTTGTTACTGATAGAATTACATATATCTCTGCTTCCTTTAGAATCATAGTTTAACGTGCGTAACTGCTTTGACGGAAAGTGTAACGAACGTTAATACATTTTTCCATTGCATCATGGTAGATTAAGGGAATTATACTTTCAGTGTTAGTAGAAGTATTTTGTAGAAGACACGCCAAAATAAATGTTATGTGCCAAAATTCATGATTTTATTAAAGCAAATTAAAGAAATGACTTGTCCCACCCTGACATCTGTAATTTCTGGGGACGGAAATAAAATAAAGTCTCATTACACGATAATGCCAAGGCTTAGTGGGATAAAAGTAAGTTTATTATTTCTAACATCTATCTTTAACAAAATTATGAACTAAAAATTAAAAAAATGACAACACCTGGGTATTATTCAATCTATATAGTTAATTACACCCCTTGTGGACTGAAACTGTGGAATCCCCCATAACTCAATGTTTTAACTAATTGAAAAAGCTGAATAATCATTCCAAACTTAATGATTAGCTGGCAAAATAATCGATGATTAGTCGATTAATCGTTATAATAATCGTTAGATTAATCGATTATCAAAATAATCGTTTGTTGCAGCCCTAGTCTAAAAAGATTAGTTTAAATTAGAAAGAAAGATTAGTTTGGTTAAGTTAGAAAGAAAGATAGATATTGTTGGAAAGAAAGAAAGATTAGGTAGAAAGAAAAAGAAAGAGTAGAAAGAAAAAAGATTTGTTAGAAAGAAAGAGATTAGTTAGAAAGAAAGATGGATAGATTTGTTAGAAAGTAAAAAGGTAGATTAGTTAGAAAGAAAGATTAGATAGAAAGAAGGAAAGAAAGAGAAAGGGTAGAAAGAAAAAATTTGTTAGAAAGAAAGATAGATTAGTTAGAAAGAAAAAAATAGATTAGTTAGAAAGAAAGATGAATAGATTTGTTAGAAAGAAAGAAAGATAGATTAGGTAGAAAGAAAAAACATAGAAAGAGTAGAAAGAAAAAAGATTTGTTAGAAAGAAAAAGATTAGTTAGAAAGATTAGGTAGAAAGAAAAGAAAGAAAGGGTAGAAAGAAAAATGTTGTTAGAAAGAGATTAGAAAGAAGGATAGATTTGTTAGAAAGAAAGAAAGATAGATTAGTTAGGAAGAAGTATAGATTTGTTGGAAAGAAATATAGATAGATTAGTTAGAAAGATAAATTAGTTAGAAAGAAAGAAAGGAAGAAAGAAAGGAAGAAAGGGTAGAAAGAAAAATTAGTTTGATTAAGTTAGAAAGAAAGATAGATAGATATTGTTGGAAAGAAAGAAAGATTAGGTAGAAAGAAAAAAGAAAGAAAGAGTAGAGAGAAAAAAGATTTGTTAGAAAGAAAGAGATTAGTTAGAAAAAAAGAGATTAGTTAGAAAGAAAGATGGATAGATTTGTTAGAAAGTAAAACAATAGATTAGGAAGGATTTGATTAGGATGGATTTGAAAGGACGAAAAAAGGAAAGAAAGGATTATTTAGAAATAAAGAAAAGGATTAGTTAGAAAGAAAGAAAGATTAGTTAGAAAGAAAGATAGATCAGTTAAAAAGATAGATAGTATAGTTAGAAAGAAAAAGATTAATTAGAAAGAAAGATAGTATAGTTAGAAAGAAAGAGATTATCTAGAAAGAAAGAAAGATAAATTAGATAGATAGATAGATAGATAGATAGACAGATAGATACATAGATAGATAGATCATTTGGACACAGAAAGTCAAATAGACAGGCAGATGGATAGAGGAGAATAAAAGGAAGAGTAGAAAGGAGAAGAGATTAGGAAAGGAGGGGAGGACAGGAGGAGTAGAGGATTGGAGGAGGAGAAGAGGAGGGAAGAGAAAGGGAGAACAGGAGAAGTAGAAGCATAAATGCAACAAAAACTTGTAGTAGCCTTCAGAAAAGAGCTGAGTGACTGTCCACCAATCAGAACACAGGACCAATTATGTGTGTCTCCCTTTGATCTTTGCTAATCAGCATCACCTGTGCAATCAGCTTTCCTATTTAGACAGAGGCCAAAATTGCTGATACTTGGCCTCGAACAAACCTCCCTAGAGGCAAAACTATAGGTTGTATCGGCGAAATGACCTGACCGTGAGCGAGACAAGGCCTTTGTGAACGATGTGATGTTTTTTTTGTGTGGATAGAGTTGAAAAAAGGGACCACTTTGGCAAGTTAAAAAAACTGGTTCGTAATGCTCTGATCACAAAAGTTTGACCTGAATTTATAATTGCTGCCAATGGAGGATTGTCTGTCACTCTTGTCCTTTGGAAGGACACAGAGAAAAAAACTATAAGTCTCAGGGATTTACTAAACACACGCGAGGAACCACAACAAAAATACCTACGTTTCAAGTATAATTTCAGGCCCGAAGAGTGAAAATTGTGGCCAGGCCAGCGATTTAAAAATTATTTTTTAGCATTAGTTTTCAAGCTGGCTCACTCTATCTTATGACATCACGTGCTCTAGCTCTGAACAGTCTCTCTCATTCACTCCCATTATAATTTCAGAAACGGCTTGAAAAACATCATGAGACTAAAGTAGAGATTGTGAAAAAGTATAATAGATATCAAAAAGTTGAATGCAACTTTAATAGCTTACAAATTTCTCAACATTTTAAAGTTTAAATGACAGAAATAGCTGAAAGTATGCAGATGTTGTAGGCTTTGAAAGCAGAAGGAGCATAAAACTCCATTGACTTCCATGTTAAAAAATATGCACAAAAAGTGCATATTTCAAGTTGATACTTGAATGGTTTTTGTAGCACAAAGTAGAGAGGAGAAGAAAGCGACCGAAAAACGTACGGAAGAATACGGAATAATACCTAGAAAAATTGCATTTCCTGCGGAATATGCGTGTGAATGCTTCAAAAGCTTAATTGAAATGCACAAACAAATGCAAAACA
Organism: Pimephales promelas; assembly: GCF_016745375.1. Next base: position 257,458 of record NW_024121270.1, on the reverse strand, counting down.
GAGCAAAAAAGAAAAAAAAGGCTTAATTCAAATGCATTTAATAAGCTGAAATGCAAAAAAGATCCAAAAAATTGTAGAAAACTAGAAGTTTATTTAGAGAGGTAAAAAGAGGTAGAGAAGTAGACACAGAGGTAAAGAAATAAAGGGGTAGAGAAAGAGACAGAGGTAGAGAAGTAAAGAAGTACAAAAAAGACGGGTAGAGAAATACAGGGGGATAGAAAGAAAGAAAGAAAGAAAGAAAGAAAGAAAGAAAGAAAGAAAGAAAGAAAGAAAGATGGATTAGAAAGAAAGATGGATTAGAAAGAAAGATGGATTAGGTAGAACGAAAAAAAGAAAGATAGATAGATAGATAGATAGATAGATTATTAGAAATAAAGAAAAAGAAAGATGGATTAGGTAGAAAGAAAGAAAGAAAGAAAGAAAGAAAGAAAGAAAGAAAGAAAGAAAGAAAAAAAAAGAAAGAAAGATTAGTTAGAAAGAAATATGGATTTGAAAGGAAGAAAGAAATGATTAGTAAGAAAGACATATGAATTTGAAAGAAAGAAAGAAAGGATTAGTTAGAAAGAAAGATGGATTTGAAAGAACGAAAAAAGATAGATAGTATAGTTAGAAAGAAAGAAAAAGATTAATTAGAAAGAAAGATAGTATAGTTAGAAATAAAGAAAGAATTAGTTAGAAAGAAAGAAGGAAAGATTAGTTAGAAAGAAAGACAGATAGTATCGTTAGAAAGAAAGATTAGTTAGAAAGAAAGATAGATCAGTTAGAAAGAAAGATAGATCAGTTAGAAAGAAAGATAGATCAGTTAGAAAGAAAGAAAAAGATTAATTAGAAAGAAAGATAGTATAGTTAGAAAGAAAGAAAGATAGATTAGTTAGAAATATAGAGGGATTAGATAGATCGTACCCCCGATCGCTTAGAAAAGTCATAGCACACCATTCCCGAACAGGCCGCACGTTTTGACACCTCATTCATGGGTCTGTGACAAAAACTGCGGGAGGAGTAGCGCCGAAATTTGAAGAATAAAAAAAAAATAAGTATGGACAATAACAATAGTGTTGCTTTGCAAGCACCACTAATAAAGATTTGGATTTCAAGAGTGTGAATGCTTGAAGCATTCACACTAATAATAAAGATTTGGATTTCAAGAGTGTGAATGCTTGAAGCATTCACACTAATAATAAAGATTTGGATAACAATAAGTATGGACAATAACAATAGTGTTGCTTTGCAAGCACCACTAATAACAAGTTTAAATATGATTTCAGTAAGTTGGCTTTCACAAGCCAACCTAATAACATTTATTGTCATGTTCAAATCAAATGTAGCTACCTGAAATCAAAGTGGAGTTGTGTTGGTATGTGTCTCCTGAAGGCATGGAGGTTATTAATGTAGCGCTGGAGACGGCCCTCAACAACAAAGACAAGGAGGATTGGACAGCGGTGAACGTGAACGTGGCGTCCGCTACACTCACCATTATAACTTCTGAGGTAAAGTGTGTCTGTTAACAATCTTGCAATACTTCAGTGTCATACAGTTTTGGTCAGAACTATTGGCACCTCTGGTAAATATTATCAAAGATGATTGTAAAAGTAAATCTGCATTGTTTGTCCTTTTAATTTTTCATTCAAAGAAATCGCAAAAATCAAACATGTCATTGAAATAAAAGAATTGAAACCGGGGGGGTTAATCACATTATGAAATGCATGCTTTATAAAATGAATACTTTTCTCCAAAACACATTGGCTATAATTATTGCCACCCTTTTATTAAAGGTGGCCCAGAATGTTTTTTTTTTTATTATTTTATGTTTTTTGGGTTGCCCATATAATGTTAGTATGTAGTCATAATTTAGTAATAAAAGGCATTTTTCCTAGCCTAATTTTAGCCTCTGATTTGAACGCTCTGTTTGAAGGGCCGTGTCTGCTGTGTGCAACCAGCCTCTGCTGTGATTGGCTGAGATGCTTGCATATAAAATAGCTATCTAATAGCTATCTACATGTGAAACTCTCTTCAATAATTTTGCTACAGCTGTTATACGCATTTACTAGTACAGCTATCGAGATTAACAAATTGTGAGATGTTTTTGAAGTATTTAGATCTGTTCCCATCACATAAAATGTTGCTGTGATGAGCAGCATTGAGCAAGCAGAGGACAGTCTGTCGATCGCGAGGATGAAGATCTTATCATTGTAACGCAGTTTCTGCTCTCTCTAATGCTTTCAACAATGCAGACATGATCATATAAATACAGTAAGAGCTTCATTGCGCAGTGTAACGTGCGTCATTGAATTCATAACGAGTTTGGCAAGTGTCCGGATAAACTCGCGCTGTGTGGAAAGATTGTTCTTCGCTTTCTTTATATAATTTATTCACAATTGTGTTTGATGGCCACCGTCTGCTTCTGGGCAGTCGAGAACTGCTGGGCAAAGTCCTCGACTGCACCGCTGAAAAGGCCAACCTGGGAGAGCCAGACGAGTCCGCTCGGCATCCCGTGTGTCTGCCAGGTTAAGCCAGAGATGGCGCTCCTGGACCACGCAAGTGGCCATCACCTGACCAACGGAGCGAGCAGCCACCTTCGTTGCCCGGAGAGCAAGGTCTGTGGCGGCTCGCAGTTCGTTAAAGGCCGTTTGGTCAATCCCACCCTCGTGCATATCTCTGAGCAGTTTGGCTTGGAAAACCTGCAAAGTGCTCATCGCATGCAGGGCGGAGGCCGCCTGTCCCGCCGCTTTATAGGAACGCGCCGCCATAGCAGACGAGAACCTACAGGCTTTGGACGGGTGCTTAGGAGGACCACGGGAGGAGGCGCTCTGTGGACACAGCTGCATCGCAACAGAGCGCTCCACCGGGGGCATCCCAGTGTACCCACGGGCGGCCCCACCATCGATGGGAGGAAAGGCGGAGGAGGCTAGAGCGCGCTCTCGGGAGGACAAAGGAGCCTTCCAAGTGCGCGTCAGCTCCGCATGCAGCTCGGGGAAAAAAGGTATTGGGATCGGCTGTGGCCTTGCGGCGGCAGCCTTGCCCAAAAACCAATTATCCATCCGTGAGAGATCGGGGCAGGGCGGAGGGTTCCACTCTAACCGGATACTCACGGCGGCCCGAGAAAGCATGGCCGTCAGCTCGGGATCAGACACGGGCAACGCTGGCACTCCCGAGGGAGGCAACGCAGCCGCATCCTCATCTCCCGAGGAATCAAGCCCGCCTTGTGATGCTGCGATCGACATCGCATCATCTTCTGGAGCACCGAACGAAACAGACGGTGCCTGCGAAGAGGCAGACGGCTGAATCGAACTGGCGCTCGCTGGCTCTAACACCGGAGCGGGAGGTGTGGCCCGAGGAACGATCGTCGGGGCTTTGTTCCACACCGTCACCGTCAGATCACCCTGGCCGCGAGTCGAAGAGCTTCTCGTGGAAGAAGCAGAACGAGTAGCGGGGACGGGGACTCTCACTTTAGTCAGATCATTGAGTCCAGATCTCAGTGTAGAGATGGTCATGTTCCCACAGAAGGAACCAGGGAGAAGCGCAAAGTCTGGCAGACCACTGCTCAGATCGCAGGCGATGCAGAATCTCGCTGGGTACCGCCGTCACACCAACACTGAAGAGGACGCTCGTCTCGAAGAGTCTTGTATCAGTGAGAATGGCTTTAGGAGTGAAGTCTCTTGGCTCCGAAGCGAAAACATACTGCGGTTGCGTTCACTTCCTCCTTTTATACCCACTGCGTGGGGCGGAGATACGCTCTGCAAATTTCGCAGCCCCAAGGCATTTTCATGCCATTGGCTCGTTTTTAAATACTCGAAGAGGATTGGTTTTCTATGCGAAACCCCCATTCTCCGTCACTTCTGACGTAACTCGAAGTGACTACGAAAGGGAACCACGAATACATGTTATATTGCACCCCATAAACACAATCATGCAAAGAAAAAAAGCAGTCAACCCCCCCTTTAAAGAAATCAATCAGCGGATTATTACTGAAGTGAAAGCACTTCAAAAAATTAAAGTATGAAAAAAATAAGGAAGTTATAATTTACAGTAAAACAAATATACTTTATTAATATATATTTTTTTAATCTATAGTAAATATTTTACACAATTTTTTTTACTATAAAATTACTTTAAAATAAAGGCTATATATCTGACCAAGTTGTGTTCCAAATTAAAGTTGATATCACAAAAATTGAGGTGGGATGTGAGGAGGTCTAGCGTTGTTGAGGCGTTATACATATATATAAATATATATATAAATTATATATATATATATATATATATATATATATATATATATATATATATATAAATAGCCACCGGCTGCCATTGAATTCCATTGAATTTAATTGTATGCATTCTGCCATAACAAATTAACAAATTTCTATCAAAATATCACTTCTGTCACTAAATATGGAATCTTGAGACTCAGACCTTTCTGACAATATGGGTTTCATCAAGATTAGAAAAGGTTTTGATAATAAATGAAAGATGATGCCCAAAAGGGGAGGGGCCTAGTAAAAAAATACTGTTTCTATGGTAACGCAACGTCCAATTTCAAAACGGTTTTCACAGGATAAATTCTGAGTTCGTAAGCTTTCAAATGATACCTAATTTATGATAACTACTAAAATATGTGATATAATAATAATAATAATATAAAAAATATATTTATATATATAATATATTATACTTTTTAGAGGAATTCTTACCTTACTTTTTAAAATACAATTTTATCTTTTTTATTGACAAATACTAATTGTTTTATTATGAACGTTTAGCACTAAAAACCAAAGTTTCAATTAATAAAAGTGTGTGTGACAAAGGTCAGAAACTCCTGTAATGACGTCGATTTTTTTGAGGCGCACTCTAGTCATAAATTCATATATTACTGTACATTCATAATTTGTACGAAAAAAACAGCGCTAAAATATCTATTTAGGAGTCTTAGACCTTTCCAACAATATATAGTTTGTCATGACTAGATTAGGATTTAATAGTAATATAGTGAAGTAAATTTAGGTTGCCTGTATACGGGTAAGTGACAGTTAAAGGGTTAAAATAAAAAAAGTAATATCGCAATCAACCACCCCTTTAAAACCATACTGCCATATCCTCATAATACAGGACATTTTTTTTCTACTTACTTTGACATACTGCACCTATGTTTACCTAATTAAAAGCACATTGCCCTCCGTGCTCTATCTTCCTAAAGGCGGGAATAGCACAGGTGCAAGGGCCCTTTCATCGCTGCTTGCAGCTTTAATTAGGTGTTAAATTAATAAGTAATAGCACCACCTGCTGGCAATAGGAAGTGACCTTTAACGAAGCAGCCCCCGCCGCATGTTTGACCGACATGTACGAAATTTCTGTGGTACATCTACAAGGTCCAGACGCACAGAAAAGTCTCTTAGAGCGATACCTTAAACTCAACAGGAAGTCGGCCATTTCTAATTTTACCGCCAGTTTTGGATAATTTACTCATTACATACTTTAACAAACTCCTCCTAGGGATTTAGTCGGATCAACTTCAAATTTCTGCTGTACCTTCTAAAGGCATTGACGATGTAAAGTTGTGCTATCTGCGTGTTTTCGTCGATGGGTGTGTCCGTGGCTTCGATGATTCGCCATGAAACAGGAAGTTGTAGTAACTTGGCTGTAAATGCCCAGATCTGCACGAAATTTAACACGTTTGACAAGAGTCCCGCCCTGAACAAATCTACATGCCGACATTCACCCACAGTCATAGCGCCACCTTCTGGCAACAGGAAGTGACCTTTAACGAAGCAGCGTAGCAAATGCACATCCGCACTGGCTGAGCTGCAGAAAATGCAACCCGGCCGCCTCAGACCCCGACGTGCTACAGGTGCGAGGGCCCGCCCATCGCTGCTTGCAGCTTTAATTTTTTTTTCTTTTTTCTTTTTTCTTTTTTCTGCAAAGTAAGCGCCATTTTCGGGGCCGCAACATGCTCAAAAAACTCACCAAATTTGGCACGCATGTCAGGACTGGTGAAAAATTTCGTATTTTGTGGGTTTCGCGGATGGGCGTGGCAAAATGGCACGCTAGCGCCACCTAGAAAATTGGAAAAAATTAGCCCCCGTCCACGTTCAACCTACATGCACGAAATTTGGTGGGGACGTGTATCATATCAAGACGCACAAAAAAGCCTCAAGAACCCATACCATAAACTCGACAGGAAGTCCGCCATTTTGAATTTGGCGGCCATTTTTGGACTATTTACACACTCCGTACTTTAACGAACTCCTCCTAGGGATTTAGTCGGATCGACTTCAAATTTCTGCTGTGCCTTCTAAAGGCATTGACGATGTAAAGTTGTGCTATCTGCGCGTTTTCGTCGATGGGCGTGTCCGTGGCGTCGATGATTCGCAATGAAACAGGAAGTTGTAGTAACTTGGCTGTAAATGCCCAGATCTAAACGAAATTTTACACATTTGACAAGAGTCCCGCCCTGAACAAATCTACATGCCGACATTCACCCACATTCATAGCGCCACCTAGTGGCAAGAGGAAGTGACATTTAACGAAGCAGCCCCCGTCGCATGTTTGACCGACATGTACGAAATTTCTGTGGTACATCTACCATGTCCAGACGCAAAGAAAAGCCTCTTGGAGCGATGCCCTAAACTCAACAGGAAGTCGGCCATTTCTAATTTTACCGCCATTTTAGGATGATTTACTCATTACGTACTTTAACTAACTCCTCCTAAGGATTTAGTCGGATCGACTTCAAATTTCTGCTTTGCCTTCTAAAGGCATTGACGATGTAAAGTTGTGCTATCTGCGCGTTTTCGTCGATGGGCGTGTCCGTGGCGTTGATGATTCGCCATGAAACAGGAAGTTGTAGTAACTTGGCTGTAAATGCCCAGATCTGCACAAAATTTTACACATTTGACAAGAGTCCCGTCCTGAACAAATCTACATGCCGACATTCACCACAGTCATAGCGCCACCTAGTGGTAACAGGAAGTGACCTTTAACGAAGCAGCCCCTGTCGCATGTTTGACCGACATGTACGAAATTTCTGTGGTAAATCTAACATGTCCAGACGCACAGAAAAGTCTCTTGGGGCGATGCCCTAAACTCAACAGGAAGTAGGCCATTTCTAATTTTACCGCCATTTTTGGATGATTTACTCATTACATACTTTAACAAACTCCTCCTAGGGATGTTGTCAGATCGACTTCACATTTCTGCTGTGCCTTCTAAAGGCATTGACGATGTAAAGTTGTGCTATCTGCGCGTTTTCGTCGATGGGCGTGTCCGTGGCGTCGATGATTCGCTATGAAACAGGAAGTTGTTGTAACTTCAGTGTACATCCCCAGACCTGCGCGAAATTTTATACGTTATACAACAGTCCCGCCCTGAACACATGTACATGCCGAAATTAGACCACAGTCATAGCGCCACCTGCTGGCAACAGGAAGTGATCATTTTGAATTTTACGTCAATATTTGCGTGATTTGGATGAGTAGCAAACTCACAGCCGCACCGCTTGAGCTCCAGAATATGCAACGCGGCCGCCTCACACCCCGACGTGCTACTGGTGCGAGGGCCCGCCCATCGCTGCTTGCAGCTTTAATTTTCTTTGTTTCCTCATGAAACAAGAAGTCATAGCTAGACACTTTCATGTTTCTAGTCACCATGGTGTGCTAAAGAATGTAAATATTAATGGGAATATACTTCAGAGATTTTTTTTACTCATAAAAAGTTCTAGAGGTGCCAATAATTGTGGCCAATGTGTTTTGGAGAAAAAAACCTCAGTTATTTCTTAGTTAGATTTTTCTCCCCACTTCTAATACTTTTACTTCAATGAAAGACTACATTTTCGTTTTTTTTATTTTTATTTTATTTATTTTTTTATTGAAAGATCCACAGGATAAACAATGCAGAATTATTTTTTTCAGCCATCTTTAATCATGTTTACCAAGGGTGCCAATAATTCTGACCACAACTGTATGTAATACTGTGATGGTCATAAATACATAATGTTATATTGTAACAATCTGCTTAGATGAATCACTTCTCTGATGTCTCAATGTCACCAACACAGTCGGAGGAAGTTCTTTCCGAGTGTCGTGTGCGTTTCCTATCGTTCATGGGAGTCGGGAAGGATGTGCACACGTTTGCATTCATCATGGCAGAGGGACCTGGAGACTTCATCTGTCACATGTTCTGGTGTGATCCTAACGCAGCCAGTCTAAGTGAGGCCGTACAGGCTGCCTGCATGGTAAGCTTATGTCTAGTTAATCATCTACAGCACAAATTAAAAAAGATAAATTAATTCTTTACTGCACATGTAAAAGAGATACAGATAGTTCATGGTGTTGCATACAGTGCAGGGCTCCAGACTGCTACTAAAACGGTCCAAAAAATTATTTATATTAATATTATATTAATAAATATTTATTACTATTAATTTGTTAGTGATATTATTGCTAATATCACCCCAATATAAATTGACATGTTATTAGGCTTGGGCGGTATTACGGTAATATCGTATACCGCGGGATCTAAAAATAGCAACGGTATCAGTTTCAATATCGTCATACCGTCAGAAAAAAAAACAATGCACTTAAATAGGAGACAAGGAATCCTTGTCTCTTATATAAATGCAATGTTTTAAATACAATTCATTTAATGGCTAAAATGCTTATATCTGGTTCTCATGACGTGACAGTGTGGTGACGAGAGAGTGGGGGAGAGAGGGCAAAGATTGCAAGTTGCGCACTGAGTGACTTGGTCTCGAAGAAGAACACGACTTCTGCAGTTTGGCAGGGATGGGCATTTCAAGCAAAAATAATATTTAAACGTTGCCTGGTATTATTCGATTATTATTTGAAAATTGTGCCCCACCACCACATGTACGCACACATGCATGTAGTCTACAGCGGGCCAGACCGTGTGACGCTTAAGCTAAGTTTGAAAAAAAAAAAAAAAAAACGAATTCTTTTCATATTTCTTTAATAATATGATGAAAAGGGACTTCATGAGATGAATAAGGTAAGATCATAAAATGCGCAATATCGGAAAACATTTGGAATGGGTCAGTCAGACATGATTATGACCACTTATTACGTTTTGTTTTGTAGAAATCCTTTCTTTAAAACGAATTTCGTTTTGAATAAATTGCATCTTCATTTTAATTTTTTTTTCATCAACGAATTGCCTGGATTAATTAATAAAAAGCAAATATAGTGATCAGGACACGCGCCGGCGCGGCGCTGGAGCGCGACTCATACATGAACTGAACCTCGCATATAAGAAACAAGATCTGAGAAGTGTATATATAGTAAGCTTGAAATGTCTACTTTTAAACAAAACAAACAATCTAAAAGAAATGGGCTGCTCTCTGCTTATGTTTAGGCTAATTCATTTGAAGTGTGCATTACTCTTTATTCGCGTTCACTACCGCGAAGATGCTTTGCGTCGTCAATGCAATCTTTATCTTTGCAGCAACTGACATAGAAAACATGTTGGGTCAGTCAGACATGATTATGACCACTTATTACGTTTTGTTTTGTACAAAGCCTTTTTTAAAAACGAATTTCGTTTTGAATAAATTGCAACTTCATTTATTTATTCGTTTTTCATCAACGAATTGCCTGGATTAATAAATAAAAAGCAAAGATAGTAATCAGGACACGCGCCGACGCGTGACTGGAGCGCGATTCATACATGAACTGAAACTCGGCATATAAGATACATGTCTTAATGATCTGAGAAGTGTATATATATAGTAAGCTTGAAATGTCTATACTTTTAAACAAAACAATTACAAGCTAAAAGAAATGGGCTGCTCTCTGCTATAGGCTTATTCATATGAAGTGTGCATTAGGCTACTCTTTATTCGTGTTCACTACCGTGAAGATGCCAGTTTGCATCGTCAATGCAATCTTTATTTTTGCAGCAACTGACATAGAAAACACTAGTTTATTAATAAATAGTTTTATCTCGCGGCGCCGAGTGGACAGAGCTCGTGGCGCGTGATCTCCATAAATGCGCTCCCCTCTCTTGAGGAAATATCACCACTCTGCTCACATTCTCTGGTGTGAGACAATGTGCATCTCCTGTTTTCTAATAGTTGATTGACAGCTTTTAGATGCATTATTGGAACCGACACTCTCTGGTTGAACGTGTCATCATGTGTGATGCCATCTGAGCCTTATCTCGTAATTTTTAATTAGTCAGGCGGTAATACCGTATACCGCGGTAAAATAGGGAGGAGGTTTGACGGTGTGAAAATTTGGATACCGCCCATGCCTACATGTTATGATTAAAAATTGTGTGCCTTTTTACCTGCATGTTCTGTGATGCTCCATAACCGAGTCATAAATTAGTCCATATGATTTTTGCTGCATATTCCAAGTCTTCTGATGTCATGTTCTTGGTATGGGTAATGAACCCAAATTTTAAGTTGTAGGTCATTGCAGCTCTCATACTTTCATATGTGATTATTCAATGAGCCTGTGATGTTTAGAATCACTGCATTTATACACTTCAGTTTTTACAGTATAAAATAGATCATTTTGATAAATTAGATCATTTGGGACCATAAAGTATTGGCATAATTATTTTATTTTTTATTTTTTTTGCAAAGTTTGCTGCTTTAGTATTTGTAGATTATTTAGTTACTTAAAGGCACCGGGGTGGCGGTGCCGCCGGCTTTGGCCCTTAAGGGGTTAGTTCACCCAAAAATGAAAATTAAGTCATTAATTACTCACCCCCATGCTGTACCAACCCCGTAAGACCTTCGTTCATCTTCAGAACACAAATAAAGATATTTTTGATTGAATCTGAGAGCTGGATCACTCTTCCATAGCCTGCCTAAGGGACTGGCTCTTGACGGCCCATAAAGTCATTAAAGAAAAGGTTTAAATATTCCATGTGCCTACAGCGGCTCAATTATAAGTTTATCAAGCGACGAGATTATTTTTTTGTGCGAAAAAAACATAAATAACGACTTAATTCGACTATTCTATTACTTCCTTATGGGCGCATGTGCGAGAACTGAGACGAGGACGTTCTTCTCCTTCGACTAATTTTTGTTACCGGCTGCTCCGCTTAGGAGTATTACCGCCACCTACCGTATAAGATGATGATCCATATATAAGGCGCTCCGGATTATAAGGAACACTGTCGTTTTTTGAGAAGATTAAAGGCTTTTAAGTGCACCTTATAGTGCGGAAAATATGCTAATTGAAAAGCGTATGTACAGCGCGCATCTTCCTCTGCTTGTAAACAGAAAGTTTTGTGCTTCCAGCTATATCACCACATCATCTTATACGGTAGGTGGCGGTAATACTCCTAAGCGGTGAGCAGCCGGTAACAAAAATTAGTCGAAGGAGAAGAACGTCCTCGTCTCAGTTCTCGCGCATGCGCCCATAAGGAAGTAATAGAATAGTCGAATTAAGTCGTTATTTATGTTTTTTTCGCACAAAAAGTAGTCTCGTCGCTTGATAAACTTATAATTGAGCCGCTGTAGGCACATGGAATATTTAAACCGTTTCTTTAATGACTTTATGGGCCGTCAAGAGCCAGTCCCTTAGGCAGGCTATGGAAGAGTGATCCAGCTCTCAGATTCATTCAAAAATATCTTTATTTGTGGTCTTACGGGGTTGGTACAGCATGGGGGTGAGTAATTAATGACTTAATTTTCATTTTTGGGTGAACTAACCCTTTAAGGGACAAGACAGGATATCACTTGCCTGATCTGATTAGAACAATAATGTCTGGTTGTGTGAGGCGTGATTGAACAATGGAGACATAAAACATACTGTACTCTGTCCTTTTGTTCATACAGGAAATTATTCAAACTGGAATTGGAATATATATATTTGTGTACACTTGCAATATAACACAACATTGTGCTTGTGTCAAACTATAAACTCTTGTCAAACTGCAACCTACAACTGTCAAGCAACCAAAATATCTCTCTCTCTCACTCTCTGCCGTCTTTTGGACATTCATCATGTTACATTGGTTTTAATTTCTTGTCCTCGAACAGAGCCCTAATCTGTTTATTTTTCAGTTACACATTCTACATTGATTAAAAAAGAAAATTCAAATGTGTTTTTATTTTATACAGAAATAAATTATAATTCAGCTGAGAATAAAGTTAAGGTTAGTTCAAATTTTAAGAAAAACAAATATATGATCTGAAATATAGCACATTCATTTTAAATTCATTCAGGTTCAATTACCAGAAATACAATCTTAATTTAATTTAAAGTAAATAATAAATCTAAAATTTATGGCTTGTATGCATATTTTGTAAAAAAAAAGAAGAAGATATATATCCAGATATATTTAACAGTGGTGCAACTCTTATCACTGCAACAAACGTAGACACACACACAAGACACGTCACTTACTGTACATTTTAGATGCAATATTGACTTTTTTATGTTTCAGCAGAGAAAATAGTTTGACAAAGATCACAGCAAACCATCGCGCATCTCAAAGCAATGTGTTTTCTCATTACTGAATGATTCAGCATTGTGAACGAATGAATCCATGACTCGTTCATTAAGACGGTCGCCTGGCGACACCTTATGGCGATTTAGGGTTATGTTTAAAAGTATCGTTCTTTACAACAGTAGCATGAAAATAGAGACTAGTAGGTTAAAATGATTAAATGTTAAAACGGCTTGCTTTACTCTATCTGTCGTTTCGACTAGTCACAATTACGTTACAGATATCTTAAATGATAATACAAACTCTCCAAAATGTAATTACGACTATTCAGAAAGACGTTGTTGATATCTACAATGTTAATTCTGGATAGTTAAACTTAGCTTTTAAATGTTAAAGGGGCTTGCCATACAGAGACGTAGGCTCAGAGAGAGGCTCGCCATATTCAAACCAAAATATCTGGCTAATAAATGTGATGTGTCTGAGTTTCATGCAATTTGAAGCATGCTAAGGGTCTCAAAAGCATCCTAAAAAATGGTAAAGTTTGATGCGTTGCCACGGCAACAGTTTCAAAGATATTTAAAAATCCATTCACAGGTCTTTATCTG
>NW_024121270.1:178569-243939 GCF_016745375.1 Pimephales promelas | reverse complement strand
AAATTAAGTAAAGCTTAAACGCAAGCGTGGAGGGTTCCCCTTCAATCCCTCTGCCCCAGAAATGTGAGTCAACACTGGATATCATCAATGAAAAGATTTATTGTATTTAAACAAAGAAAATAATGGGGGAATGCACTTTTTCAGGAGATGGCCACCAAAACAACAAACAAAAAGGTTCTTACTGGTTGAGCAGAACTAAATAACCTATACAGGTAAAAGAAAAATAAATAAACAACATGTGCTTCCCTCTACTCCTGACTGACCAAAAACAGGAAATAATAAGATATAAAATAAAAGATGACTCGTCTCCCTACCGTCCCCAAAAGAAATAAAAGAAACAAATGCAAAGATTTCTATACAATACCTTTTAGTTACCAGAACAGAGTTATAAAGAAATCCTTAAAGAACTTGTCACAACTTGATAAGCAACCCTACTTGCTATCTTTGAACAGCAACGTGTACACACAGAGACAGAGTAGTCTTCCACAGACCAGGTCAATACACCAGCTCAGCACTCCATATTCACAACAACACAAGTCTGGTGCAGGGGAGAAGTGAACCTCTTCAAGCCATGTTCACTCTGCTCTCTTATAGTGCAGCTCCGCAACTCTCCACGAGCCTCAGGTGTGGCTAATTAGCTGCAATGCAATCAGAGTGAGGGAGAGACTGACAGAGCTCAACTAACACAGCAATTTAACAAAGTAAAATACAAATCAAAACACTTTCATAATAATACGTCCCCAGGACGTAACACCCCACCACCAAGAATACAAACTACAGTTTGTAATCAAATATACACTCTTGCCATTTTTTTTCTTACTTCTAAAAGGTACAGAGTTCACCGTTAACAACGTCCATTTTAAATTCTAGAAAGAGCATCTGCCATTACATTTTCAGTGCCTTTTTATGTCGTATGTCCAGATTGTACCCTTGGACAGTGAGTGACCACCGTAGTAGCCTCTGGTTGGAACCTGACATACGGGAAAGGAAGACCAAAGGGTTATGATCAGTATATACAACAATAGGCTTGGAGCTACTCCCAAGTACACATCAAAATGTTGAAGAGCCAACAACAAGGAAAGAGCTTCCTTTTCGATTACACTATAGTTTTGCTGAGTCTTGGAGAACTTTTTAGAAAGTAAGAGACAGGATGTTCAATCTGGTACTCATCCTCTTGTAGCAAAACCGCACCAGCTCCTTTAGCACTTGCATCCACTTGCAGACTAAAAGGCAAATTGAAGTTTGGAGCTGACAACACAGGAGCATAACAGAGGAGATCTTTGGCAGCATCAAAGGCAAGTTGACAGTCACGGTCCCACAGGAATCTTCGGTTCGTACTAAGGAGGTCTGTAAGGGGAGATGCCAGGGCAGAAAAATTGGGACAAAAACCTCGATAATATCCACTCATTCCGAGAAAGCGTCTCAACTCTCGTTTATTACTAGGTACAGGGAACTCAAGAATGGCTGCAATTTTAGCTTCAACAGGCTTAACCATTCCCTGACCAACTTGTTTACCTAAATAGGTAACAACTCCTTTTGCAAACTCACATTTGGCAAGATTCAGAGTTAAGGCAGCAGCAGTTAGACGTTGGAACACCTCTTTGAGTGTTTTCACATGATTTGTCCAATTATCTGAATATACCACAATATCATCCAGATATACCTCACAGTTAGTTACACCTGACAGTACTTGATGCATCATACGCTGGAACGTGGCGGGTGCGTTTCGCATTCCAAAAGCTAGAACTTGATATTGTAGGAAGCTGTCAGGCGTGACAAACGCTGAAATCTCAGAGGCACGTTTGCTGAGTGGCACTTGCCAATAACCTTTTAACAGATCTAGTTTTGTGACAAACTGTGCTAAACCAACTCTATCTACACAATCTTCCATCCTCGGAAGCGGAAATGAGTCAGGTTTTGTTACGTTGTTGACCTTCCGAAAATCTGTGCAAAAGCGAAAGGTATTGTCAGGTTTTGGGACAAGTAAACAGGGGGAGCTCCAAGGACTCTGGCTAGGCACAGCCAGCCCATAGCGCAACATATACTCAACCTCTGTCTGCATGAGCTCACGTTTTCTTGGATTTACTCTGTAAGGATGTTGTTTTATAGGAAAAGCATCACCAACATCGATGTCATGAACACACAGTAGTCCTACCTGGCACGTCACTAAACAAGGTAGGAAAGGCACAGAGTAATTCAACTAAGCTACAAGATTGCTCAGTACTTAGGTGAGAAAGAAAGTGTGGGAGATCTTTCATTATAGCAGAGTTATTTAACCGTGTGGAGGAAATTGGCACATCTTTACACATTAATCCATCTTCCTCCAAGGAGTAATTCCCCACTACCCCTACTGTAGCAACAGAGGACACTGGTGGACGAACCACAGTTGGATCTACCGTCAATTCGGTATCAGTCCTGTGTACATAGAGCTTAAGCCTGTTTACATGACAAACACGGCTTTTACATTTGCGGTCTGGGGTCGCAATCAGAAAGTTTGAGTCACTTAACTTCCTTTCAACCAGGTATGGACCAGAGAATTTTGCATGCAAAATTGAACCAGGAGTTGGAAGTAGAACCATGACACTATCAACAGGACTAAAATCTCTTTTCAGTGACTTCCTGTCAAAATGAGCCTTCATCTTAGACTGTGCTGTAGACAGATGAAGTTTTGCAAGAGTTTGAGCCTTGTGGAGTTTCTCACGAATAGAAGTGACATAATCATCGACAGGCAAAGATACAGAACTTGGATTCAGCAGCTGTTCACTTAACAGTTTTAGAGGTCCACGCACTGTGTGGCCAAACACCAGCTCAGCAGGGCTAAAACCAAGGGATTCCTGCACAGACTCTCTCACAGCAAACATCAGAAAAGGAAGACCCTCAACCCAGTCTTTCCCGGTTTCCACACAATATCGTCGAAGCATTGTTTTAAGGGTTTGGTGGAACCGTTCTAGTGCACCTTGGGACTCAGGATGATATGCTGTAGAAGTTTGATGACATATCCCAAGGGTTTCTAGTGCTTGTTTAAAAACCCTGGAAGTGAAGTTTGACCCTTGGTCACTCTGAATCACTTTTGGCAATCCAAAAGTAGAACAAAATTTGAGCAATTCTTTGATTACAACCTTTGCTTTCAACGTGCGTAACGGAACAGCCTCTGGAAAACGAGTTGCAGCACACATCATGGTCAGAATGTATTGATGTCCTGATTTAGCTTTGGGCAACGGTCCAACACAGTCAACAATTAAGCGATCAAATGGGTCACTCACAACTGGAATAGGATACAGAGGTGCAGGTGGAATCTTCTGGTTGGGCTTTCCTGTCAGCTGGCAAGTATGACATGACTTACAAAATCTGGACACTGCAGACTTAAGACCAGGCCAAAAGAAAAACCTAGTAATTCGATGGTAGGTTTTCGTAATACCGACATGTCCAGACAAAGTATTTTCATGGGCAAGTTTTAAGACTTGCTGCCGATAATCAACAGGCAAGACAATCTGCTGCACTTCCTGCCAGCCTAAGTCTTCTTGCTGGGGTTTCCACCTACGCATCAACAATCCACGTTCCCAAAAGAAAGCTACCCCCGAATTAGACACAGGTGAAGTACCATCTGCAGCCGCTATACACTTGGCTAGGGAAGGATCTGCTTTTTGTGCGGTCGCTAAGTATTCTCTACCTGCCTTTAGAGGGGTTTCAGAGGCTAACTTTTCATGGACAGTTACATCACGGTCAGGGTCTGGGGTAACAGACAGGACACACTCCACAGAGTCAGGCTTCTTAACCAAAAATGAATCTGAGATATCCACCACCTCCTCAAATTTCTTGGACTGGGCACGGGTAACTGCGCATGCGGGAAAAACGTACGGGAAATTTTCGGCCAGATCCGATTTCTGTCCTGCACTCGGTTTATATGATACAACTGGTCTAGGAAAGACTGTGCCACCCGCAAGGTCATTCCCTAGAATCAGATCAACACCCTCAACAGGCAACTGTGGGCGCACTGCTAAACTGACCTCACCACTGACAAAGCTTGACTTTAGATACGCGGTATGAAGTGGCACATTCACACAATGCATTTCAATTCCACGAATCAGCACATCACTACCCGTAAAAGAGTCAGCAGAAAAAGGTAATATTCTCTCAGATATAAAAGACTGAGCAGCACCTGTGTCTCGTAATATTGTTACAGGTTTAAAACCAGAATCAGGAGACAGGGAGACTGTCCCTTTAAACAAGAAAGGATGATAACTCTCTCCACTAAGAGAGCTGTCAAACACATGGTGTGCACAAGTGCTACATTTTGGGTTTGGAAGTCGCGTTTTTTTGTTTCCAAGCCTTACAGTCCGCAATCAAATGGTTTGGATCAGACAGAAAAAACAAACACGCCTATCATCACCGTTCGTAGGCTTTCGCGCAAATTTGGATGCAGACTCACTTTTAAAAGAATTTACAGCACGCGGTGTTGCCGAGCTTTCCACATTCGCAAACGGAGACCTGGCAGATGTGTGGGCTGAGAACACATTTCTGTGAGTCAACACAAACTCATCTGCCAAGACCGCAGCACTTGCCAATGAAACCACTTTTTGTTCATTCAAGTGCATTACAATATTTGCCGGCAGACAACGTTTAAATTCGTCTAGCAAGATTAACTCCTGTAAATGCTCCAAGGATGCAACCTTGCTAGAAAAACACCACTTTTCGAAAAGAACTCTCTTCTCTCTCACAAACTCAACATACGTTTGCTTGACTGTTTTCGAATGATTACGAAATTTCTGTCGGTAGGCCTCAGGGACGAGTTCGTACGCTCGCAGCACTGCCGCCTTAACAATATCATAGTCAAGAGAGCTTTCAATTGGCAGAGCCGAACAAACTTCCTGAGCTTTTCCGGTTAGACTACACTGGAGTAACAAAGCCCACATATCTTTTGGCCACCTCAATTTACTAGCTACGCGCTCAAATGCGACAAAGTATGAGTCGACTTCGGTCTCTCTAAATGGAGGTACAAGTCTGATATACTTACTGACGTCGAAATAATCACTAGGAGGTGTATGAGAAAAGTCCTCGGTGCCGGTACTACCACCAGTTGTTAAGGGTAATCTAGTACGTGGAAGTGGTATTGGGTTTCTAGCCAGACGCTCTGATTCTAGATCCAGTCTACGGAGTTGGATATCTCGGTCAGCCTGCCTCTCCACTACGCGTAGCTTTATAGTTTCTGCCTCACATTCCTGTTTTTTAATTGCCAGTTCCAACTCCTTCAATTTCAAAACAATGTTTGGATCCTGAGACATAGCCGACTCATAGTTGACATCCTCCCTCTCCGCTTCCAATGATCTAACCTCAGCGCTTTCTTCACTCTCTCTAGGCAAAATACCATCCTCTACCAATTTCTCATACAAGTTTTCCTTAAGCACTTGTTTAGTGACATCTTTTCTTACAGCAATGTTAAAGAAATCTGCTATCAACTCTAGATCCTTTTTCTTACAGCAATTAAATGCTTCAATAGTAGGAGAAAGCGTAAACTCAGTAAAATCAAATTCCATTATCCAAATTGCTGCCCTTCCTCCGCACCTACAGTCAAAAACAGTCAAATTTTGAGAGAAGAGAGTACTTACCAGCAGCCAATTAACGGACGGACGAGCCCCCACTTGTTACGAGCTACTCCCAGTCTAGGGTTGGGAGAGGGTAACAAACTTAAATAAAAATTAAGTAAAGCTTAAACGCAAGCGTGGAGGGTTCCCTTCAATCCTCTGCCCCAGAAATGTGAGTCAACACTGGATATCATCAATGAAAAGATTTATTGTATTTAAACAAAGAAAATAATGGGGGAATGCACTTTTCAGGAGATGGCCACCAAAACAACAAACAAAAAGGTTCTTACTGGTTGAGCAGAACTAAATAACCTATACAGGTAAAAGAAAAATAAATAAACAACATGTGCTTCCCTCTACTCCCTGACTGACCAAAAACAGGAAATAATAAGATATAAAATAAAAGATGACTCGGTCTCCCTACCGTTCCCCAAAAGAAATAAAAGGAAACAAATGCAAAGATTTCTATACAATACCTTTTAGTTACCAGAACAGAGTTATAAAGAAATCCTTAAAGAACTTGTCACAACTTGATAAGCAACCCTACTTGCTATCTTTGAACAGCAACGTGTACACACAGAGACAGAGTAGTCTTCCACAGACCAGGTCAATACACCAGCTCAGCACTCCATATTCACAACAACACAAGTCTGGTGCAGGGGAGAAGTGAACCTCTTCAAGCCATGTTCACTCTGCTCTCTTATAGTGCAGCTCCGCAACTCTCCACGAGCCTCAGGTGTGGCTAATTAGCTGCAATGCAATCAGAGTGAGGGAGAGACTGACAGAGCTCAACTAACACAGCAATTTAACAAAGTAAAATACAAATCAAAAACACTTTTCATAATAATACGTCCCCAGGACGTAACACCTGGAACATGAGTGGCACGAAGCGACCTCAGATGCTTCTGACTCCACATGAGGAGGTGGGAGGCGAGTCGCGACATGCGGCGGGAGCGTAGACCACCTTGGCGGTTGATATACGCAACGGTCGCAGTGCTGTCCGTACGGACCAGTACATGCTTGTCTTTGAGAAACCGCCTGAGGCGGCACAAAGCCAAGCATACTGCTTGCAACTCCATGCAGTTGATATGCCAATGCAGTTGGGGCCCCGTCCACAGACCCGAGACTGCATGCCCTTTGTACGTGGCCCCCCACCCCATGGCAGAGGCATCCGTGAAAACGACAGCATGCCTGGAAACCTGGACTAAGGGCACTCCGGCCCGAAGAAACGCAGGATCCGACCATGGGGAGAAGGTTTGGCGACAGCGCGGGGTTACTTTGACCCTGAACGTGCCAGTCTGCTATGCCCACCTCGGGACTCGATCGTGAAGCCAGTGCTGGAGCGGTCTCATATGTAACAGGCCGAGCGGCGTTACTGCGGCTGCGGCTGCCACATGCCCCAGGAGCCTCTGAAATAGTTTCAGTGGAACCGCACTCTTGCCCTCGAACTGTCGAAGACAAGTCAGCAGCAGTCTCAGGTCCTTTCGAGGCAGGTTAGCACTGACTGGATGCGTTCCTCCTTGAGGCGCGCCGTCTGGGCGACCGAGTCCAACTTCATACACTTCATACTCTTGTGCCAGTTGACCTGAAGCCCCAACCAGCTGAGGTGCCGTAGCACCATGTCCCTGTGATCGCACAACACCTCTCGCGAGTGAGCCAGTAAGAGCCAATCGTCGAGATAGTTGAGGATGCGAACGCCTTGTTCTCTCATGGGAACAATGGCCGCCTCCGCGACTTTCGTGAAGACGCGAGGTGACAGGGCCAGCCCGAAGGGTAGGACTTTGTACTGATACGCTCGACCCTCAAACGCAAACCGTAGGAACGGTCTGTGTCGAGGAAGAATCGAGACATGAAAGTACGCGTCCTTCAGGTCGATCGCTGCAAACCAATCCTGGGGACGGACGCACTCGAAAATGTGCTTCTGCGTGAGCATCTTGAACGGGAGTTTGTGCAGGGCCCGATTCAAAACTCACAGGTCCAGGATTGGCCGTAACCCACCGCCTTTCTTGGGTACAATGAAGTAGGGGCTGTAAAACCTGGACCTCATCTCGGCAGGAGGGACCGGCTCGATCGAGTCCTTCACCAGCAGGACATCGATTTCTTTCCGCAGGACAGGGTGACCGCACACGGGTGAAGTGAACGCCCCTGAACCTGGGAGGCCGGCGTGCAAACTGAATTGCATAGCCGAATTGAATGGTGCGAACGAGCCATCGGGACGGACCCGGAAGCGCTAGTCAGGCTTCTAGGTACTGACCCAACGAGCCCACCCGAACCACCGGCATACCCGCGGAGGGGCAGCGAGGTGGAAGGCAGGGACCCGGCTCCAGTGGCAATGTAGTCACTGGAAGCAGGGTCTGGGCGTGAAGTTTGCCAGGGACCTACTTCCACCGGGGGGGCAGACGGCAGAGAGAGCCCGTGGGCTTCCTGCTGCGGGCTGCCCTATGGCGAGGGGAAGAGACGCAGCACGAGGCCCTGCCTCCTCGTGAGCTGGTCTCTGCCCCTCCGAGTCCAGTTACTGACCGGAGCGACGCAACCAAGGAAGCGCTGCTGCTATCTGCAAACTGGGAAGAGGGGAACAAGAGCGACGCTGCTCGGAGACAGCATCCACTGCCGTTCGGATCCTCTTGGGTGGAGGAGACTGAGTGCCCGTCAGTCTCGACCGAAGATGACCTGGAGGAGGAAAAGGAAACCGCTCTTTTATTGAAACTTTTGGCGGAACAGAAAAAAAACTGAACAAAAAATTCTCCGCCCGGCCCTCCCCCGGGTGAAGGAGGTGTGCAGAGGCACCCTCCTGAGCAGTCTCCTGTAGCTCCACCAGGTCGCCTGTCTCAGGAACGCTTCCCTCCCCTCCTTTTACGGGAGGGGGCCAGGGCGCCTGAGCGGGTTGGGCCGCCCTCTTGCGACCAGACTTCCTCGCTCCAGGGTTGGTGGTCTGCGCTGGAGGAGGAGCTAGCGCCGAGGAGCGACCCCGGTGACGGGAAGCAGCCGGGGCTTGTACAGCCACAGGGGAAGGACTCGCAGCAGTCCGCCTCCTGTGCAGGACGTGCCGTATAGCCTCCGACTGCTTCTGGGCGGTGGAGAACTCCTGGGCCAAGTTCTCCACCGTGTTGCCAAAGAGGCCGCCCTGGGACACGGGGAAGTTGAGAAGTTTGTTCTTCTCCGCTTCCCTCATATCTGCCAGGGTATCGCCCGACCCAGCGAATGTCCGGTGACTTTCGTTGCTCGGAGAGCGAAGTCCATCGCCACACGCAGCTCCTGCAGCAGAGCTGGGTAGGGACCCCCCGCCTGCACATCATGAAGCGCCTTCGCCTGGTGTACTTGCAAAAGCGCCATGGCGTGCAGGGTGGAGGCAGCATCCCCACACGCACTGTAGGCATCCCTGGTCAGCGAAAGAGACAACCGGAACCGCCCGAGCGGGCTCCGGCCGCTCCACCGGAAGCACCGATGGCAGCGTGCTGCTAGAGGCATGAGGCGCCCGACAGGATCTTTCACCTGTCGCGTTTCTCACAGTAATTCTCATACGCTCACCAACAGTAATCACTGAAGTAGCCATCTGCTGAACTGAACCAGCAGACGAACTAGATCTTCGAACTAGACGAACTAGACGAACTGGATTCTCTGAAGGGACTCCCCC
Organism: Pimephales promelas; assembly: GCF_016745375.1. The sequence goes on along the minus strand of NW_024121270.1, from coordinate 234,723 downwards.
ATGTCTCAGGGATCTCAGTCTCGAATGTAGCATCGCGATAGTCATATTCCCGCAATGAGAGCATGACTCATCCACAAGTGCCGCCTCAGCGCGTGCTAAGCCCAGACACGTGAAGCAGTGCTTGTGGCCATCAGCTTGAGGGAGAAATCGACCGCATCCGGAAACGCACGGGCGATTCGACATCCTGAAAAGGACGCGAATACACTGTGGAGCTCTTTCAGAAACAGAAAAGAAAACAAAAAAGAAAACTGTTCTTCAGTGCCGAAGCGCCGAGGGATCTCTGCCGCAGACACCGCCGGAAACTGCAACCGCGTGCTGCACTCGAGACGAAGACCACTGGAAGTACTGTCACACCAGCACCCCGAACGTTTCTTCACCAGGCTCGTCTTCTTCAGAACAGCAGGTAAGCTCTGAGAGGCTCCGAAGCGAAAAGCGTCTTTGCTTCCGCTTTTATATCCGCGCTTGTAGGCGGCTCGCGGAATGCAAAGATTGCATGCCAATGGTTATTGGCTCGTTGTTAATTCTATCAGAGGTAATCAGGTTCCCTAGCGTGATCCCAATTTGTCAGGGAATCCCCGACGACATGTTGGAGTTCCCAGGACGAAAGGGAACATCTTTTGTGTTTAGCAGAAGAAAGAAATTCATACAGGTCTGACACAACCTGAGTGTGAGTAAACGATCACAGGATTTTCATTTTTGGGAGAACTATCCCTTTAAATATGTCACCAAGGTAACTGAAATTGCAAGAAAGACTTCTAAGTATCAAACAAATCAGCAATTGATCATCTCCACTCTTTAGAAGAAGAAGAAGAAGAAGAAGAAGAAGTTTTATTTACATAGCGCCTTTCCGTAGCTCAAGGTCGCTTTAGATTGTCCATTACAATAGATTTACACACCCGCACACACATTACAGTCACATAGGATATATAGTCACATTATACGAAATACATGTTAAATAGACATGTTTGTAACTGAGTCTTGAATGTAGTCACAGATGAGATATTTCAAAGTGTAAGGGGTGAATTCCATTAAAATTCACATGAAATTTTACATGAAAGGTTCTCCTATAAGTCTAAAAAATAATGTGTTTTTCTTAGTTTCTTTCACATGTAGATATGCAGATTACATTTTTGCTATTCTTTGATAATTTTAATTTGAACGGTTGTTACCTGGTATATGCTCTCGTGTCATTGCTTCCTGTGGATTCTGCATCTCCCTTTCCACAGATGTGGTCCTGTGTGATGATCTGCAGTTAAATAGAATATGGATCGAGGAATGGGTATGATCTCTATGGAATGGGTACAATCATCTGGATAAACTTGTATGTTTAGTCATACCTTTCATGCTTGTATACTTGGAGTTCAGGCACACTTTTGCGACATGTAATCAGTTGTTCGATTAAGTCACATTGCTCCAGATTTTTGTTAAAACCACACACTTTCCTTCCACATTGATAGAGAATCCTATCCAGGTTCTCGTCTGTTTCTTTGTTTGGCTTTACTGATGCCTCATCTTCGCTGCTGACCAGAATTACAACAGTATTTTCCTCCATTTTATTTCCAAATTTTTGTTGAAAATGTGCAAACATTTCCATATCCTTCTGAGAAACATGGTCACGCTGCAGAACAAATAAAATCATACATGGACACCAAGATGATGTCTCCATGTACCTCTGAATTACAGTCTGAGGCTCTTGAATAACAGTTATCCATTTGACTCCTATCTGCAGCGATACCTCTTCAGCAGATGTGGACTCTGGCAGGAAATGTTCATACCCAAGAATTTTATTTCCCACCAGACACTTACACCATCGCTTTGCCCCTATCAGAAAAAAATGTATGTCTCCACAGAACTGATCAGTGTGGTCAGCTCCTGTAACAAAGTCCACAAAAGCAGTTTTGAAATCCTGAATTGAAATGATTGGAAAGACTTCTATATAAGACTGCAATAAGGTGTAGTTAATGCATCACCTAACATGAACTAATGAGTAGTGTTTTTACAGCATTTATTAATCTTATTAGAGTCTCTTAAAGGGGTCATCGGATGCAAAATTCACTTTTATATGGTGTATGCATATAAATGTGTCTTTGCAGTGTTTTGACACAACCACCATACAATGAAGAAAATCCATTCTTTTTTTTTCTTTTTTTAAAAATCCCCCAAAAGTCTAAACACTCAATAACCATCCACGGCCGCCGACGGACTGTCCCGTATTAGCATGCCATTTGTTTACTGTCTGCCAAGGCAGGACTTTATGTGTCTTGTGTTAACACACCCCATGAAAGAGAGCGATGGGGTGAACAGTTTCCCTTTATTATTTAAAGAGTCATGCACCGAAATGGGTCACTGTAAACAGAGCTGTTTTTGAGCAGGTAAAAAAGGGTGTTGTTTTACAGAACCACTGAGGAATTTTAACCAAAGTATGTTACAAACTTTACATGAAGACTAAAGAATCATACCAACTTGTATGGGCATCCGATGACCCCTTAAAGTAATCCCACCTCATTTGTAAGCTATACTTTGAATTGAGCATCTGCTAAATAAAATGTAAATGCAGTTCAAAGTGCATTCACTATATGTTGACTTTTGATTTAAAAAATATATGAGTAAATGTTGAAATGAACATGAAGGTAAATAAATGCTGTATTGAACTCTCGCAACTTTATCTTCATTACGTCACTGAGTCTCTGAAATGATAAATGTTTCAAAGATTCCTCACTATTGAGCCTAAACTATTTAAAATGAAAACACCACAAACATTTTTTTTAAAAGCTTACCTTTTGACATACTGACTCAGTATGAAGTTTCAGATAATTTCACACAAAAACAGACAACTTGAGACACAATTTCTTGAAAGAGAATTTCTTGTAAGAGTCTTCTAACTGAAAGTGAAATTCCGGTGAGGTTGAAACTTTTTTTAAACTATGAAAAGGGGCGGATCAGAATTATTATCTAGGTCCTCCTCACTAAACACTGACATTATAGTTGTCATACTTTGCATTTTTATATCATTTTTATGTTCTGTGGAGTGACAACTCACTCTGACAGCTCAAGATAAAAGTCTGTGAGAAAAACGATAACTCAAAAGACATGGATCTGACAGACCTGGAATCTTCAAGTGAGAGTAAAATGTATGCATATACGGAGCGAATTATATGCCAAAATTAAACAAACAAATCCAGCATTTTGCAAACAAACTCGATCTGCTTTGTAAAGGAAAAATTAACTCGCAAACAAATTCGATCTGCTTTGCAAAGGAAAAATCGACTCAGAAAGCAGATTTGCAAAAACAAAGGTCAATTTGACTGAAAATGCAGTGGAGTAAACAATATTTTTTAATAGATATTCTCGATTTTCTCACAAATGCAGATGAGTAATTTCCTCTTCTAAAACAGTAGATGCTGATAAAATAGGGGATTAATTTAGCGTCTCCCGGGAAAAGCACTTACTGTATAAAACACGCTTGCCTTTGCCTACAGCTGAGGAAAAATCTTACTTTATCTATAATAAACATCTTGAGGTTTTCCTTTGCAAAATGTTTATTACAAGGCCACTGGGCCTTTAACATTGTTGAGGAAAAAATGCCACAAGGTAATTAGAACTGTGATTTTACAAAGATGAGAACAACAGACTCGTTCAGTGTAGACATAATCACTAATTTAGTCATTTCGCATGCGTCCAATCAAGAAAAAATTTAAAAACCAACATATGATGGCAGAGCTTTCAGCTAAGATTCCCAGAAAGAGTGAAAATTGTATTAGTTTGCCCGATTATTTTCGTTGGCCATTTAACATCTGTCAATTTTGAAATATTAAGCTATGGTACTTGGATCTTATCTCACACTTTATGACCATTAACAAATTAATGATCACAAATTAAACTGTTAATGCAACTATGTATTATGCTCATTTTGTTTAGCTGTCTATCTATCTATCTATCTATCTATCTATCTATCTATCTATCTATCTATCTATCTATCTATCTATCTAGTCCTAATAAAATAAAATATGTTGTGTCTATAAATTTGATATTTTTATTTTTTTAATCCACAGCACAATTCCACCTCAGATGGAGAGGACACCTTCTCACACTGTCCCTTGCCAAGATTCGGGACATTCTGATGTTGTTTTACAAAATAAGAGCCCCTCAAAACTCATATATTACCAAGGGGGTAATCCATCGACCGGAAGTTGAAGCCTCGCGGGAGCTACCATCTTGTAGCAGAACTTCATTTGCGTTAGCATTTCCATTGACTCCTAATCATTTTGCCGTCATTTTGACAGCGAATAACTTTACATCTGAGGTGTTTGAAGACTCCATTTGTCCCTAGACTCAAAACACAACAATGTATAAAATGCTCCATTACCTTGTAGCTTATGTTATGGTCCTGTAGAAGAAGTTTTTTGTAAAAGTAGGCTAACGATTGCTTCATACCCACTCGACTCTCTGTCGCACAGTAGAGAGATTACCGTATGGACAGGAAGAGAAGCTCGCAGGCAATCGGGGAAACATGGAGGCAAAATGACAAAATAATCAGAATACCTAGCAAAAGTTTCTCCTGCTCCTAGCTCATGGACAGCTCCTACTCACACTCGCCGCCTCTGCAAGTTTCGGAAGTGAATGATTCAGATTTCTCATGCCACAGCCACTAGAAGACAGACAGGTTGCTCACGTCACATCTACGTCGTCAAGCTCTGTTTGAGTCGGTTTGAGTCTGCGTGTCAGGAACGGAAGTCCTAAAAAAATTGCTAAAAATGGGCTTCACTTGTCTAAAATAAAAGTCATAGCTTCCACAGACCAATTCCACCTCAGCTGGAGAGTACACCTTCTCACAGTAGCGGTTCTAGGCACGGGCGAACCGGGCAGTCGCCTGGGGCGGCATTTCTTCATGTCACATGGGGGGCGGCACGAGCAGTTAAAAAAATACTCTGTGCCGCGAAGTTTTTCTATTTTTTATCATTTCGATTCAATTATTGGCAATGGCGCCCTGCTTGCTGAGAAGGTGCCGTGCGCAGAAGCGATGTCAAGGGAATCTCCTGATTAGCTCACGTATCGCGTCTTTTGCGCGCTCGAGGTCGTTATTTCAAATCCTCTATGTTTCAAATAGGTGCACGGGAAGCGCGCTCATTATGCGCTCACGGGAAGCGCGCTCATTAACTTTTCAGTATGGGACGGGAGTGCACGTGCACCCAAACACTTGGGTGTTTTTTCTGTTCTCCGTAAATACATCTTTTAGCAGAGCTACAGCAAGCGTTTTTCTGTGGTGGAAATACATTAGCTACTAAAACTCCTTTGTCGTTGTGGACAGCGCAGTGTAATGAGTGCATGGTTCTATAGCAACGACAGCCATGGGAAAATCGGTACGAATTTTACTATTAACAATAAAAGATAAGCTACTGTGCATTATAAATGTATCTTTATTGACTCATTCTTTTTATAGAGATGATTTAAATGCTGACATATGAGGTTTCTTTATATAAAACCTTTTTTTGTGTTAACCTTTTTTTAAGTTTAGTAAGTAAAATGAAAGAGACTCCTTTAAAACAAACCTTTAATATTATTAACTTGGTGAATTGATTTCACTGTGTATTAGGCTTTTTGAACAAGATTCTGTGTGTGATCATTTTGGTCACCATATTATCTAATACTTTTCATAATGATTAACTAAAATCAACTTTAATTATGAGTTTTTAGCCTTTAATATGCAAAGTTTTTTTTTTTGGGGGGGGGGGGGTGGCGGGGCGCTCGAAGGGGGTCTCGCCCTGGGTGTAATTCAAAGTAGAACTGCCACTGCCTTCTCAAGGTGTCAACTACAATGTTTCAGGACATTCTGAAGTAGTTTTACAAAATAAGAGCCCCCCCAAAACGTCTCGGTTACGGATGTAACCCTCGTTCCCTGAGTAGGGAACGGAGACGTTACGTCAGAAGTGACGGAGATCGGGGGTTTCGCATAGAAAGCCAATCCTCTTCGAGTATTTAAAAACGAGCCAATGGCATGCAATGCATTGGGGCTGCGGAAATTTGCATAGCGTACTCCGCCCTACTCCGTGAGTATAAAAGGAGGAAGTGAACGCAACCGCAGTATGTCTTCGCTGAGGAGCCAATACTGAACTCGGCGTCTACCCAGCGATACAGCAGAAGTGGCAGGGAGACGTAACGTCTCCGTTCCCTACTCAGGGAACGAGGGTTACATCCGTAACCGAGACGTTCCCTTTCGTAGTCACTTCGAGTTACGTCAGAAGTGACGGAGATCGGGGGTCTGTGCCATCACGCCATCTTCAAGCTGTCTACCAGTGCCCTGTGAAAGTCTGGACCCCTCCTCTCTTTTTTTTTTTTTTGGGGGGGGGTCCCACTTTGACACAGGATTACCAAGGTACACTGGGAAACATATCCCGGGAGGGACATGCTACCAGCTGCCTACTCCAAGGGGAGGACTTACAAATACGCATATGGCCACATAGGAACGCATATGGAAATACTGGAGCACCAACCGCAGGTGGCTACTAGAATTTAACTCCAGGGGTGGCAGATGGCTTGCCAAGGGAAGACACATGCTCAGAGAGGCTTACAGTGGATAATACACATGAGACGGTTACCATGGGGAACCGTGCACACGGAGGCACCTAGCCAGCATCCAGAGCAACAGCAGTGGTGCCCGCATCGTCGGTGCTGGAGGACTCAAGGCTTCAGAAGAACTGAGGAGATATCGCACTTACCCAGTCCGAGGAGTGGAATGGCGAGCAAGCGAAGACACCTAAGCGGGTCCAGTACTGGCGGAGCGAGTACGTGAGAGGACACCGGCTTAATTCGCAGATTATAGAATCTGGCGAAGGTGTTGGGTGTCACCCAGCCTGCAGCTCTGCAGATGTCTGTTAGCGAGGCGCCGTGCGCTAGAGCCCAAGAGGAGGCCACACTCCGAGTGGAATGGGCCGTCACACCAAGGGGGCACGGACGGCCTTGCTGCTGGTAAGACAAAGCAATGTCGTCCACTATCCAGTGGGACAGCCGTTGCTTTGAGAGAGCCCTTCCCTTCTGGCTCCCCCCATGACAGACAAAGAGCTGGTCTGAGGTCCTGAACACCGCGTTCTGTCGACATAGGTGCGGAGAGCACGTACCGGACAGAGCAGTGCCAAGGCTGGGTCTGCCTCCTCCAGGGGCAGCGCTTGCAGGTTCACCACCAGGTCCCGGAAGGGAGTGGTAGGAACCTTGGGCATAATCCAGGCCGGGGTCTCAGGAATACGTGAGAGTAAGCCGGCCCGAACTCCAGGCACACTTCGTCAACGGAGAGTGCGTGCAGGTCCCTTACTCTCCTAATGGAGACCAATGCAATCAGGAGTGCTGTCTACATAGGACAGGGCAAAAGCTCTACCGACTGCAAAGGCTCCAGGGGAGGCCTCTGCAGAGTACTTAGATCTACTGAGAGGTCCCCAGAGGGCACGAGGGGAGGGGGGTGGATTTAGCCCCCTCGCTCCCCTCAAGAACCTGATGACCAGGTCATGCTTCCCATAGACTTACCTTTCAATGCATCATGAGCCGCGACATAAACCCAAAGGGTGGAGGGCGACAGCCTACACTCCAACCCTTCTTGTAGGAAGGAAAGCACGACTCCGATCGAACATCTCCGGGGGTCTTCTTCGCGAGAAGAGCACCAGCTGACGAAGAGGTTCCACTTCAACGCATACAGGTGTCTCGTGGACGACGCTCTAGCGGAAGTGATGGTTGCCGCCACCACAGGTGGCAACGAACTCAAACCTCCCCCGTTCCGTCCCGGAGCCACATGTGTAGCCTCCAGGATCAGGACGAGGGTGCCACGGAGTGCCCCGTCTCTGAGTGAGTAGATCTTGTCTCAGAGGAATAGGCCAAGGAGGTGCTGTCGCGAGGAGCACGAGTTCTGAGAACCACGTCTTGGTGGGCCAATAGGGGACTACCAGCAAGACCTGCTCCTCGTCCTCCTTGATCTTGCACAACACCCGTGCAAGAAGGCTCACTGGGGGAAACGCATACTTGCGTGGGCCCCGCGGCCAGCTGTGCGCCTGTGCATCTGTGCCGAGCGAACCGTCGGTCAGGGAATAAAACTGGGCGCAGTGGGATGAGTCCCGAGAGGCGAACAGATCTATCTGTGCCTCCCCGAACTGGTCCCAAATCAGCTGGACCAACTGGGGATGGAGTCGCCATTCGCCGGGGATAGGACGGACCCGTGACAGTTCGTCGGCTGCCAGGTTCCAGTCTCCAGGAATGTATACTGCACGAAGGGACCTCAGGTGCTTCTGACTCCATAATAAGAGGTGGCGGGCGAGCTGCGATAACCGGCGTGAGCGTAGACCCCCCTGGTGGTTGATGTACGCTACTGCCGTAGTGTTGTCTGAGCGGACAAGCACATGCTGGCCCGAGAGCAACGCTCGGAAGCGGTGCAGGGCGAGCCGTACTGCCAGCAGCTCGAGGCAATTGATGTGCATGAGGCGCTGGGTTCCTGTCCAGGAACCGGCGGCTGCATGCCCATTGCACATGGCACCCCAACCCGTGGTAGACGCATCCGTGGAGACAACGAGATGCCTGGAAACTCGCTGAATAGGGACGCCGGTCCGTAAGAAGCTGAGGTTCGACCACGGGAAGAAGGTTCGGCGGCATGCTGGAGTCACTGGAACTCGGAGCGAACCGCGATGCCATGCCCACCTCGGGACTCGATCGCGAAGCCACAGCTGAAGCGGTCTCATATGAAGCAAACCGAGTGGCGTAACCGCGGCCACGGATGCCATATGCCCCAGGAGCCTCTGAAATAGTTCAGTGGAACCGCACTCTTGCCCTCGAACTGTCGAAGACAAGTCAGCAGTGAGTGCGCGCGCTCGCTCGTGCGCTGCGCGGACATGGCGACCGAGTCTATCTCCATGCCGAGAAAAGAGATCCTCTGCACGGGGCAAAGTTTGCTCTTTCCCCGGTTGACCCGAAGGCCCAGACGGGCTAGGTGCCGGAGCACCAAGTCTCTGTGTTCGCAAACCTGTTCTCGAGAGTGTGCCAGTATCAGCCAGTCGTCGAGATAAATCAGGGTGCGAACCCTGTGTTCGCGAAGGGGAACAAGGGCTGCCTCGACGATCTTCGTGAAGACGCGAGGGGACAGAGCTAACCCGAAAGGGAGACCGTGTACTGATGCCTGGCCTCGAGGCAAACCGAGAGCGGTCTGTGTCGAGGCAATATGGAGACATGAAAGTACGCGTCCTTCAGGTCGATTGCTGCAAACCAATCCTGAGGCCAAACGCATTCGAAAATGCGTTTGGCTGTGAGCATTTCGAACGGTAGTCGAAGGAGAGTACGGCTCAAAATGCACAGAACCAGGATTGGCCGTAACCCACCGGTCTTCTGGGGACAGTGAAGTATGAGCTGTAGACCCGGACCTCACCTCGGCTGGAGGGACCGTCTCGATTGCACCCTTCGCCAGCAGGGTGCAATCTCCGCTCTCGTGACCGGGGCATAGCCACCGACCACCGTGGAGCGAACTCCCCTAAAGCAGGGAGGAGATCTCGCGAACTGAGTCGCGTAGCCGAATCTGATCGTTCTGATGACGCAGCGGAACAGGACGGGGAGCTCTCTAGCCGGGCTCCCAGGAACTGAACCATCGGAGTCATGCGAACCACAGACGTCCCCCCGGAGGGGCAGCGGTACTGGGAGACCGGCATGTGCACAGGAGTTACTCTGCGCGGATGCACAGTCGATCCCCGTTCCCCGACAGAAGAGACCAGGGAAGGCAGAGCGTTCCACGGGGGTCTGTTCTGCCGGGGGTCTGGCGATAGAGGGGGAGGGGAGTGGTGTGGTCGGGGGACGGCACACGCTCCCATCCGCACCCTCAGAGACAGAGAGGAATGAACGGGGCGACGCACTGGACGTCGTGCGCGCTCACTCCAGTCTGTGTGCTCAATGACAGTGTCAGCTTTTCCTCAACCAGCTCAAGGAGCTAGCTAGAACAAAAAAGATTCTCCACCGGCCCTCCACCGGGGAAAGGAGGGGCCCTGCTACCGCCTCCTGAGAAAAACCATGACACTATCACTGAGCGGCCCGCCTCAGGAACATCGCTTCGCCTGGCGTTTAGCGGGGCACACGGCCTGAGGGGGGGGGGGGCGCTTACCTGTGGCCTCCTCCGCGACGCGAACCGGCTGAAGGCTGCTGCTGGGGCCGCGTGGGAGGGAAGGGAGCCGCCGGGGGGCGTCCTCGGCGGCAAGCGGGCGGAGGCGTCTGAGCCGACGGCTGGTTGGAGGCAGCAGCTGGCCGTCGGGGCAGAGAAACCGCCTTCGTCTGCTCCTTGGTGGTCGAGAAGTGCTGGACAAAGTCCTGGACCGCACCGCCGAACATTTGGATGATGCTCCTGGACCACAGCGGTGGGCATCACCTGACCAAGGGAGCGAGCGACCGCCTCCGTGACCCGTTCAAGGGCAAGGTAGGCGGCAGGCTCGCAACTCGCTTGGTCCGTCCTCTCCTCGTGCACATTCCTGAGCAGCTAGCTTTGTAGGTGCTCATCATATGCAGGGCGGAGGCTGCCTGTCCCGCCGCTCTACAGAATCGCGCCGCCATAGACGACGAGAACCCATAGGCTTTAGAGGGGCATCTGAGAGCAACCGCGGGTGGACGCGCCCTGCCGCTGCATCGCAACAGAGCGTTCCACCGGGGGAGCCCCAGCGTACCCACAGACAGCCGCATCACCGAGGGGAGGAAGGGCGGGGAACTGAAGCACGCTCTTTTTTTTTTTTTTTTTTATTATTATTTTATTTTTTTTAGTGCGTGTCAGTTCCGCATGCAACTCGGGGAAAAAAAGGAAATTGGGGTTGGCCGTGGCCGTGAGGCGGCAGCGTTACCCAAAAACCAATTATCCAGCCGCGAGAGATCGGGACAGGGCGGAGTTCCACCCCCACCCGATGCTCACGGAGGCCCGAGATAGCACGGCCATCATCGCGGGATCAGACACGGCGACGCCAACGCTCCCGAGGGAGGCAACGCGGCCGCATCCTCACTTCCCGAGGAGTCAAGCCCGCCTTGTGATACTGCGATCGTCATCGCATCATTCTCTGGAGCGCCGAACGAAACAGGCGGTACCTCAGAGAGGCAGACGTCTGAAGCGATACAGCGCTCACTGGCTCTAACACTGAGCGGTGGGTGTGACCCGAGGAACTAACGTCGGGGGGAGTGTCACACATTCACCGTCATATCACCCTATCCGCGAGTCGAAGAGCTTCTATTATAAGAAGCAGAACGAGTAACGGACACGGGGACTCTCACTATCAGATCATTGAGTCTCGATCACAGTGTAGAGATGCTCATGTTCCCATTCAGAAGGAATATGAGACATCCGCGAACGCTGCTCTGCGTGCTGAAGCCCAGGCACACACAGAGCAGCGATCGCGACCATCAGAAAATGACATGAAACGATCGCACCCAGAAGAACACGGGCGAGTCGTCTTTAAAAAGACGTGCCGCATGCAGCTCTTTCAATGAGAGGAGGAAATTCACTCTTTCAGCGCTGAGGCGACCAGGGAGAAGCGCAAAGTCTGGCAGACCACTGCTCAGATCGCAGGCAATGCAGAGTCTGGCTGGGTACCGCCGTCACACCAACACTGAAGAGGACGCTCGTCTCGAAGAGTCTTGAAACAGTGAGAATGGCTTTCAGGAGTGAAGAGTTCTCTTGGCTCCGAAGCGAAAACATACTGCGGTTGCGTTCACTTCCTCCTTTTATACTCACGGAGTAGGGCGGAGTACGCTATGCAAATTTCCGCAGCCCCAATGCATTGCATGCCATTGGCTCGTTTTTAAATACTCGAAGAGGATTGGCTTTCTATGCGAAACCCCCGATCTCCGTCACTTCTGACGTAACTCGAAGTGACTACGAAAGGGAACTCATATATAAGCCGTTTTCTCCATACATTCAGAACATCATAAAAATAAAAGTCCTAGCTTCCACACACCAATTCCACCTCAGATGGAAACTCACGGTGTCAACTACAATGTTTCAAGACATTCTGATGTTGTTTTACAAAATAAGAGCCCCCCAAATCTCATATATGACCTATGACCATACATTCAGAAAATCATAAAAATGAAAGTCCAAGCTTCCACAGACCATTTCCACCTCAGCTGGAGAGTACACCTTCTCAATGCGTCAACTACAATGTTTCAGGACATTCTGATGTTGTTTTACAAAATAAGAGTCCCCCAAAACTCATACATATGCTGTTTTGTCCATACATTCAGAAAATCATAAAAATAAAAGTCCTAGCTTCCACAATTGGATGATTGGTGTCTCGGTTGCACCACAGCCCGCTCCATTCCCTTTCTTTCCCGAGGTGCATGAGGAATTGAAGAAGTCTTGTTCGGCGTTTAGGCGGAGACAACCTCGCTCCTCCTTCCTCACCAATCTGGACAGCAGGGCGGCGCACAGATACAAGGGAATCCCCCCGGTGGAGCGGTCGATTGCGATGCAACTGTGTCCAAAGACCGCTTGCACCTGGCGGGGTGCCCCTTCACTCCCCTCCCGCACCTGTAGGTTTTCCTCTGGGCTAACCAGGGATGCCTACAATGCGTGCGGAGACGCCGAAGTTCTCTGCCGCCCAGAAGCAGTCGGACGCTATACGACATGTCCTGCATAGGAGGCAGGCTGCTGTGGGCCCGTCTTCTGTTGCCGTACAAGCCCCGGCTGCTTCACGTTGCCGAGGTTGGCCTTAGGCATCAGCTCCTCCTCCAGCGCAGACCACCACCCCTGGAGCGAGGATGTCTGGTTGCAAGAGGGTAGCCCAGCCCGCTCAGGCGGCCCCGGCCCCTTCCCGTAAAAGGAAGGAAGGGAAACGTTCCTGAGACGGGCGACCTGGAGGAGTTTGTGGAAGCTGCTCAAGAGGGTGCCTCTGCACACCTCCTTCCCCCGGGGGAGGGCCGCCGGGAGAATTTTCTGTTTCTTTCTGTTTTTGTTCTGCCGCTGACTGGTACCCAAATTGTCAATAAGAGAGCAGTTTCCATTTTCTCCTCCAGGTCATCCTTGGTCGAGACTGACGGGCACACAGTCTCCTCCAACCAAGAGGGTCCGAACGGCAGTGGATGCTGTCTCCGAGCAGCACCACTCTCGTTCCCCTCTTCCCAGTCTGCGCATAGCAGCGACACTTCCTCGGTTGCGTCGCTCCTGTTGGCGGCTGGGCCCGAAGGGGCAGAAAGTCAACAGGCTCTCTCTGCCGTCTGCCCGGTGGAAGCAGGTCCCTGGTGAGCTCCACGCCAGGACCCCGCTTCCAGTGGCTACATTGCCACTGCAGTCGGGTCAATGTCTTCCACCTCGCTGCCTGTATGCTGGTGGTTCGGGTGGGCTCGTTGGTTCGGTACCTGGAAGCCTGGATAGCGCTTCCAGGTCCGTCCCGATGGCTCATCCGCACCATTCGGTTCGGCTATACAATTCAGTTTACACGCCAGCCTCCCAGGTTCAGGGGCGTCCACTTCACTCGTTTGCGGTCAGTGGATGCCCCTGTCCTACAGAAAGAGATTGATGTCCTGCTGGCGTGATCGAGCCGGTCCCTCCTGCCGAGATGAGGTCCAGGTTTTACAGCCCCTACTTCATTGTACCCAAGAAAGGCGGTGGGTTACGGCCAATCCTGGACCTGCGAGTTTTGAATCGGGCCCTGCACAAACTCCCGTTCAAGGAGCTCATGCAGAAGCGCATTTTCGAATCCGTCCCCGGGATTGGTTTGCAGCGATCAACCTGAAGGACGTCACGTCTTGATTCTTCCTCGACACAGACCGTTTCTGCGATTCTGCGTTTGCTTTCGAGGGTCGAGCGTATCAGTACAAAGTCCTACCCTTCGGTCTGGCCCTGTCGCCCCGTGTCTTTACGAAAGTCACGGAGGCGGCCATTGTTCCCATGAGAGAACAAGGCGTTCGCATTCTCAACTGTCTCAATGACAGGCTCATTCTGGTTCACTCGCTCTGTGTTGTGCGATCACAGGGACATGGTGCTACGGCACCTCAGCCGGTTGGGGCTTCAGGTCAACTGGGACAAGAGCAAACTTTGCCACGTGCAGAGAATCTCTTATCTCGGTATGGAGCTGGACTCGGTCGCCCAGACAGCGAGCCTCACGAAGGAACGCGTCAAGCCACTGCTCACCTGCCTCAGGTCCTTTTGAGTCAGGACAGCGGTTCCACTGAAACAATTTCAGAGGTTCCTGGGGTATATGGCAGCCGTAGTAATGCCCCTCGGCCTGTTACATATGAGACCGCTCCAGCACTGGCTTCACGATCGAGTCCCGATCACAGTCGACCTGATCATCAGATTCCTTAAGGGTGCTAGAAGGTTAAATCTGCCTCGGGTACTGCACTCTGTACCCTCTTGGGACCTAGCTCTGGTACTGAGAGCTCTCCAAAGTCCTCCCTTTGACCCTTTGCTGACAGTGGAGCTGAATATCCTGTCCATTAAGACAGCGCTCCTGTTGGCATTTGCCTCTTTTAAGAGGGTCGGGGATCTGCAGGCTTTATCGGTTGACGAATCGTGCCTAGAATTTGGGCCAGGCCTTTCTCGTGTGATATTGAGACCCCGGCCCGGATATGTGCCCAAGGTTCCTACCACTCCCTTCGTGGATCAGGTAGTGAACCTGCAAGCGCTGCCCCAGGTGGAGGCAGTCATAGCCCTAGCTTTTCTCTGTCCCGTCCGCACACTGCGGGTTTACATTGACAGAACGCAAAGCTTCAGGACCTCAGACCAGCTCTTTGTCTGTTACGGAGGCCAGCAGAAGGGGAAGACTATTTCCAAGCTGAGGTTAGCTAACTGGTCAGTGGATGCTATCACCCGAGCTTATGAAGCTACGGGTGAGCCTTGTCCTCCCAGGTTGCGTGCTCACTCTACTAGAGGTGTTGCCGCCTACTGGGCTTTGGCTCGAGGCGCCTCGCTGGCAGATATTTGTAGAGCTGCGGGCTGGGCGACACCGAACACGTTCGCTAGATTCTATAGCCTACGTGTGGAACCTGTTTCCTCCCGAGTACTCGCTACGGCCAATGGTGCAAGGGAATAGGTTGTGTAGGCTTGCTACGCCACTCAGTGCCTCAGCCGGATACGTGCGTCTTTTTGCTCTGTTGGCGCCCTATGTTGGTCAGCCTCGTGAATTCCTCCATCACCCCTCCGGTGCCAGGCGTGGCGGACCGCCAGTGCCAGGTCTACTACCTCTAAGGGAGTTGTTGTGTAGAGTGGGTGTTATGTCCAGTGGTCTCTTCAGTGACCCATTATGCCACTTGCAGTCCAGCCGTGTCTTCCCCTTGACAGACTCATTCTGTCGTCCCTGTTGAGTACGCTCCCACCAGTGATGTTTTCGTGAGTGATGACGATAACGAAATGATTTCGTTAACGCACCATTTTTTTATGACGATAACGCGACGATGACTAGATAAAAATAGCTCTGAGGTGACTAAAACATGACGAGACGTTTTCGAGTTTTCGTTGACGAGATGAGATGGAACGAAAATGATTATAAGTCTGACGTTCACAATGCATATAATTTATGCCTGTTTTGCGTGAAATCGGTCTGTATGGAGCTAAAAATAAGTATCAGCAATGCTGCCGTTTCCTATCGTGTGCGCCCAGAACCGGCCACCGCGCGCGCACCAGATTCCACACAACAACACCACAGGGTTTAATGGTAGTTTTTGTACCAAGTCATGTCAATAGAGTCGGACAAAAGCTAGGATAAAACTTGTTGGAAAGCATATTTTGCAGCGATGTTTGTGTGAGCATATCAGTGAACATCACTGACCACTCGGTGAGTTTGACGTCTTTGTAAACGAATGTTTAATGCGTTTTATGAATGATTGTGTGGGTGCTAACACACAAACCTAAAATTCTCGGGACAACAGCATTTGTCCAAATTTCAATCTTAACTGTTCTATTTCATCAGAAACGATCTTAAAACAGGGCTTTAAGTGTAAAATACCAAACTAACCAAGACCAAATACAGTGTTTATTCAGGGATTGTCTTATTCATTTTTATGTTCAACACACTCCAAGTGTCATGTTTGTTTCATACTTTATATTCAAGTATGCATTCTTTGTTCAATGCACCTCACTATTAGATATTTATTTTATTATTTTGTTTCAGAATGTTTACAACTTTGCCGTTTGCAGTTTGCAACTTTGCACTTTGCACAAGTTAAAGATAGACTGGGTTGTATACATGTCACATAGCAGGTAGGAAGATCCAAATGCAGCAGCAGTAGTACTTTTATTAAATAAACCAAAGACTAGACAGACTCAAAAACTCAGACACAGAAAACAAGATCAACATCTATCAACATCAAGAACCCACAAACACTGTAACAAGACACATGGTTTAAATACAGAGACTAACGAGCTAAATGAGATAACAAGGGGCGTGGTATACATGAACACAAACGAGGAGCGGGAAAACAGGGAACAGGACTGAACCAAATGCACAAAGACAGGGGGAACACAGATAGACATCATTACATAGCCCCCCACTTAAGGAGCGGATTCCAGACGCTCCTCAGAAAAAGAAAATAAAAGTTCAGGGGGCAATGAAGCGGAGGCAGTCTGGGGGAGGGATGGAGGGCCAGGCCCGTGCAGGGAACGGGGCCAGGAGGTAGGAAAGGCGGGCCTGGGCCGCAGAGCGTGGCCGGCGCAGG
This sequence comes from Pimephales promelas, assembly GCF_016745375.1. The sequence continues at coordinate 218,082 of NW_024121270.1, read as the reverse complement.
ACGAGGCGAAGGCAAGGGCGGAGCAGGACGAGGCGAAGGCCATAGCGGAGCAGGACGAGGCGAAGGCCATAGCGGAGCAGGACGAGGCGAAGGCCAGGGCGGAGCTGGACAAGGCGAAGGCCAGGGCGGAGCTTTCGGAACCTCAGGCGTCCAGGGTGGAGCAGACTGTGGGTGTGGCCAGGGCGGAGCTGTTGGACCCTCGAGCGTCCAGGGCGGAGCTGTCGGATCCTCGGGCGTCCAGGGCGGTGGTGGGTTCTTCTGTCACGTAGCAGGTAGGAACATCGAAGGAAGTAGGCTAGTACATATGTGTATTCTAGGCTTTCATTAGGCGTCTGGTTTCCACAGCATTCCCTTCCCTTTTCAAGGGTTAGGGCACGCTTTCCCAGTATTATCCAATGTCAACTGTATGGGTCATGCAGAACAGCAGTGTGACTCCCTAGCTAGCTCCCGTTATTCTAAAACTGCGTTGGGTAGCGTAGCTAGGCGCTTGAAGGGGCCTGCACTATGGCGTTTTATTAGGGATCCCAATTCATCAGGGAATTCCCCGACGACATGTTGGAGTTCCTAGGATGAAGGGGAACGTCTCAGTTAAGTATGTAACCCTCGGTCCCTGAGTACAGGGAACGGAGACGTGTTGTCCCTTCGCCATGCTGCTGCACTTTTTGCGGAGAGCTGGTCTCTGTTCAGCTACTCAGCGTAAAGCGGCGTGCAATGTTTACTTCCGCTTTTTATATCTGTGCTACAGGCGGCTCACGGAATGCAACGATTGCATGCCAATTTTTATTGGGTCGTTTTTAATTATCTCGAAGGCAGTTAGGCTCCCAAACATGATCCCAATTCGTCAGGGAACTCCCCGACAACACGTCTCCGTTCCCTGTGCTCAGGGAACGAGGGTTACATATGTATCTGAGACCTTTTAATGCAAAAACTGCTGCATTTTTATATGTTTGTTTGTCTTAAGAAGTAAAAGAGATATGAGGTAGATATAAAAAGTAAAAAGAAGAAGTAAAAAAGAAGAGGTACATAACGCAAGACAGGAAGAACGAAAGACTCGGACCCGGCCGAACCCGGACTCGAGAGATGAACTAATCTTTAATCTTTCCGGTCCTGCTATATCGCGTGGGACGGCCCAGCAGACAGCACAGATCAGAGTCAGACACTGACGAGTCAACAGCTAACGTCTCGAGACATGAGAGGAGGAGAACAAACCTGATAAATATGAAGTTGCAAAGGAAAGAACGTCTCGGATCAGGAGGAGGTGAGGTGAACTATAACAGGGTCAGACTGCAATAGCCTGAACTTGAGACCCAGCAACTAATTAATACAGTTATTACAGTTGCTTTTTGTTTTTGGCTGCATTACCCTATTATTTATGTTATTTTTACAAATATAATTAAGATTTTCGTAAGTAATAGATGTTTTGGGATATTTAACATGACATTTTAATTATATAATTATGAAATGACCGAAATGAACGAAATGACTCGATAAAAGATTCGTTCATTTTACTGAACGAGACTCAAAGATCCGAGTCAGTAAAATGATCCGAACTTCCCATCACTACTGTGCTCACATCTTTCTGCCCGCTCTATTACACAGCCAGGTCGCGTGCATCCCAGCCTCTTAGTCTCGTGCCCGCTTGTTTCTTCATGCACGTTTCTTCATGCACGCGGCCGCGCGCGTCACTTGTGCAGCCTGTATCAAATGCAAAATGCTCGAAATGCAAAATGCATTTGATAGATGCAAATGCGCCTGCTAAAATGCAAAATGCATTTTTTGCATTACAAATGCAAAATGCACCTGCTAAAATGCAATCAGGCATAAGTGCATAATGTCTGTAAAGTGCAAAAGGTCTGCGATAAGTGTAGTATATGTGCCCACAGCTCAGTGTTCACTCCTACACACAAACCACACCCGTGCCCGCGACCACGCTCGCTCATCACACCGTGACTCGCTCCCCATTCATGTTATCGGGAAGTCACTCTCTAAACAGCCATTGGCTGTCCGCGAGCCGTCACGCACAAGCACTGTAAGCGCGCTCACACACTTGTTCAGCCCGCTATGTGTATACACATACAGTACATGTGTATGTATACACACGCCTTTTGTGTAGAATATGTGCCCACAATCCTGTGTTCGCCCATACACAAAAGCACCACACTCCCCGTGCCTCTGTCAGAGCCCACTCTCATAAAGCGGACACTGCCCGCTCGAGTGTCAGAGTTTATAAGCGCACCCACGAGCCGTGCACGCGTCCCTCCTCTGCATAAAGCCTCTTGTGTAGAAAAATGTGCCCACAATCCAGTGTTCACCCATACACAAAAGCACCACATGTCCCGTGTCTCTCTCAGAGCCCACTCCCATAGAGCGGACACAGCCCGTTCGAGTGTCAGAGTGCATAAGCGCGCCCACGAGCCCCCTCTCTGTCCGCTCTCTTACACGGCCCATAAACTCCTCTCTGAGTGTAAGTCCCGTTGCCGTAAACATTCCAGTGTGCCCACACACTGTGTCCCACTAGCGTAGCCAGGAATCATAATGTAGGTGGGCCCAGAGAAAATCAGGTGGGCACAGCCTAAATGCATCTGTGATCAAAATAGGCCAACACAACTAAACCTGCTTGAATACACCACAGTTTAATCAGAGCACAAGCATGTATGTCATCATCATGAGCAGTATTAAGAACATAACGATAAGAACAGCAGTTTCACTGCGCGCGACACCGCCCACACTACACACACGTGCGCATCTGACAGATGCAAAACAACACCATCATAAAATCAGCAGGACAGACAGTGTGTAAAAACAATGCTTGGTCATAGTCTGGCTCAGCGGCCACATAAACCACGTAAAAATAAACAACATTAAAGGGTTAGTTCACCCAAAAATGAAAATTAAGTCATTAATTACTCACCCCCATGCTGTACCAACCCCGTAAGACCTTCGTTCATCTTCGGAACACAAATAAAGATATTTTTGATTGAATCTGAGAGCTGGATCACTCTTCCATAGACAGCCTGAGGGACTGCCTCTTGACGGCCCAGAAAGTCATTAAAAGAAAAGGTTTAAATATTCCATGTGCCTACAGTGGCTCAACTATAACTTTATCAAGCGACGAGACTACTTTTTGTGCGAAAAAAAACGTAAATAACGACTTTATTCGACTTTCCATTACTTCCTTATGGGCGCATGCGCGAGAACTGAGACGAGACCGTTCTTCTTCGACTACTTTTTGTTACCGGCTGCTCACCACTTAGGAGTTTTACCGCCCCCTACCGTATAAGATGACATACTGATATAGCCGGAGGCGCAAAACGTTCTGTTTACAAGCAGTACGTCATCTTATACGGTAGGGGGCGGTAAAACTCCTAAGCGGTGAGCAGCCGGTTACAGTTCCGTCGCCACCCTCCACGCTTTCAGGCGCGGCTCGAAACTACAGTGAGTTCAGAAGCAGCAAACACGCTTCGCTCAGAGATAGAGAAGCTTTTGTGCAAAAACGCTATAGAGAGAGAGTTCCGATTCTATGAGCGAGTCGGGGTTTTACGGGGTTCCACTGGTCAGTTCAAGAGAGCTCCCTACACATAAACGGTCTGGAGAGGATTGCGGTCGAGAACGCGCTCGCGTTTTTCCTCCCGTGCATTCGGGGTCACCACGTATTGATCCGCTTGGACAATGCGGCCATAGTCTCCTATCTCAACCGTCAGGGCAGTGTCAGATCCAGGAACCTCTTCTTGCTGACGAAATGCATTTTAGTTTGGTCCCAGAGCCACCTGCTCTCACTAAGAGCGACGCGTGTGCCGGGCCATCTGAACAACGGCCCAGACAGACTGACCAGGAACCTCATCCTTCCGGGAGAATGGTCCCTGCACGTTCAAACAGTCCAGAAACTGTGGCAAATATTCGGCAGAGCAGAGGTGGATATCTTCGCGCCAGAGGAGAACGCTCACTGCCCTATAGACGAATCCGGCGAAACTACCGGAAGTAAGGGGGGCGCCATTACTGAGCTGTTGCTGGGTAGCGTTGCGCCATTGCCTCCTATTGTTTTAGTTGCAACTTGCGTCCACTGGAATAAAAAGCCCGCGATTTACGACTGTCACTATCGTTACAACGTTATCCCTTGTATAATGTCGAGTGGGTAAACAGTTTCCGTTATAAATTGTTTCAATGGTGGCAGTAAAATTTCAATTTTGAAGAGAAAACACTGTGAATACCCCGGGTCGACTGCCCCTGTCTGGTGCCGTACGGTTTACAGATTTCCTGGGCGAGTACAAGACGTGGACATTCGCGTATAATAACAATTATTTAATGACATAAGTAAAAAAAAATATAATAAATATGTGATATAGTGATCAGCAAAATCTCCTCTTGCTATTTTTTCTATTCAATTAACATGCTATGGTCATTAAATGGCTTTCCTGAGCTAAATGTAACGTTATGTGACATAATTGTTTTCCTGCTGTTATATTGACCTCTTTCCATGGCTTAAAAACACTAATTGGTCGATATTATGTATACTTTCTAGCTGTAACGTTACCTTACCCTTGCCTGTTGCATTGTGAAATTTCATTTATTTATTTATTGTTGCCAAATGGACAGATCTTTTCATAGTTTCCTCATTAGCAAACGTTAGCCTAGCTAGCTTGCCAAGCTATTTTCATAAATAACGTTAATCTGTAAGATCGTTTGTACCTTCATCTGTGACTGGAGGCCACTGCAGTCACAGATCAAACCAACAAGTCATTCTGCCTGGCTGTAGCTGTCATCGAGGGTGAGTTCGCGTTATCACCGAGGTTTGTTTACATACCGGTGCATATGTCTATATGCCTGTGTAACAGCTCAGTAATGGCGTCGCCACAAGATGGCAGCCTACACAGAACGCTAGTCGGATTCGTCTATATTTTTCTCGAAGAGCAAGGACGCGCTAGCCCAGGAGTGGCCCAGCCGCCCGCTTTAGGCATTCCCTCCGGTCTCCCTGTTACCACAGGTTTTACAGAGGATCAGGGAAACACTCCACTCGGTGCTCCTCATAGCCCCGCGTTGGGAGAGTCAGACTTGGTTCCCGGAGCTCACTCAGCTGTCGCAGACAGCCCCGTGGCCCATTCCAGTCAGAGCAGATCTCCTCTCTCAAGCTCGCGGCACGATCTGGCATCCCCACCCTCAGCGCTGGGCGCTTCATGCATGGGTGATCAACAACTATCCGTTGCTTTGCCAGAGGGAGTGTTAAACACGATCACGAATGCCAGAGCGGCTTCTAGGAAGCTCTGTGTCAAAATGGTCTGTGTTCTCTAAATGGTGCACCAACAAAAACCTAGACCCTCAGCGGTGCGACGTGTCGTCTTTGCTTGTCTTCCTTCAGGAGATGCTGGATAAGGGCAGGTCCCCATCCACTCTCAAGGTGTACGTGGCAGCTGTCGCGGCGTTCGCTGAACCCCGATGCGCTCAGTCTCTGGGCAAAGACGAGCTAGTCATCCGCTTCCTCAGGGGAGCTAGAAGGATGAACCCCTGTGCACCCCTTCGGTTCCCAATTGGGATCTTTCAATAGTTCTTGAAGCTATGAAAGCCCCCCCATTCGAACCGTTAGTCTTTGGACCTAAAATACCTCACGTTAAAAAACGTTTTTTCTGACTGCCCCGTCATCAGTAAAATGCATGGGAGACCAGCGCGCGCTCTCTTCTAGCGCAGCGTGTCTCGAGTTTGGACCCAATGACTCCATAGTCATCCTCAAACCTAGACATGGCTATGTCCCCAAAGCGATTGGTACCCCGTTCAGGGCTCTGGTTATTTCCCTATCGGCTCTACCCGCATCCGATAGCGAATGTGACGCCAATCTCCTTTTTCCGGTTCGGGCTCTGAGATTGTGCACTACACGCGCTGCCGCGTTCAGACGCTCTGAGCAGCTCTTTGTTTCGTTCGGTGGGCGCACCAAGGGTCTGGCCGCCTCGAAACAGACACTGTCCAGATGGCTTGTGGACGCTATTTCTACTGCTTATGCATCAAAAGACCTGTCATGCCCTCTGGGCATCAGGGCTCATTCCACAAGAGGCATGGCCTCATCGTGGGCATGGTCCAGTGGCATTTCCATTCAAGACATATGCGTGGCAGCGGGATGGGCTTCCCCTTCCACCTTTGTCAGATTTTACAATCTGGAAGTACCCGCCCTGCAGGCAAAGCTACTAGCAGCCTAGTATGTTTCAGCTCCCATGTTGAGCTGCACTATTGGGAGTCACTCATACAACCGGTGTGCCGCTTGTTCTTCCCTCATGTGCTCATGTACTACACATTCACCGGCCCGCTTGCTGGCCCTTTTATTTCACGTACATTATTTTCCCACTTATAAGGGTCCCCCGGGATCACTCCACCGGGACTCATTGTGGATGCCTAGCGCGCACGGCATTGACCAGGTGTTCCCGTAGCGTAAGCTAGCTTACGCAATGTGAGAGAACCTCTCGTAAGAGAACGAATCGGTTACCTAACGTAACTTCGGTTCTCTCTAGATGAGGGAACGAGTATTGCGTTCCCGGCCGTGCTTGCGCTACTAGTGTTCTCGCTTCATTCAATGAAAACCGGAAAACAGCGGGAAACTCGCCTATTTATAGACTCGGGCCACGCCATTTGGCGAGCTTTGACGCAATGAGAGCGTGTCTTCTCATTGGCCACGAGTTCAACCGAGTTCCCTCATAGGCTGTAGCAGTTCTCCCCGAGCGAACCTATGAGCTGCTAGCTAGCCCGCTCATGGTCTGCTGCAGTGAACTGCGTTGACAATGGATACAAAATTAAAGGATAATTTTTTGGCTTCAACTTCTAAGAAAAGATTAATCTTTCCCGTAGCGTAAGCTAGCTTACGCAATACTCGTTCCCTCATCTAGAGAGAACCGAGGTTACGTTAGCCTATTCGTTTTCTATGTGAATATACGTATAGTGAAGTGTAATTTATTCCTGTGATCAAAGCTGAATTTACAGCATCATTACTCCAGTCTTCAGTGTCACATGATCCTACAGAAATTATTATAATATGATCAAGAAACATTTATGATTATTATCCATGTTGAAAAAAGTTTTTTACATTTTTATTTCAGGATTCTTTGATGAATAGAAAATTCAAAAGAACAGAATTGCTGAAATGGAAAGCTTTTGTAACATTAATCACTACCATTCAAAAGATTGGCGTCAGTAAGAATTTTTTTTTTTGGGGGGGGGGGGGATTAACTTTTGACTTAATCAAAAGTTACAGTAAAGACATTTATAATGTTAGAAAAGATTATATTTTAAATAAATGCTGTTCTCTTTCTATTCATCATAGAATTTTTGGGGAAAAATGGTAGGCTACACGACTGTTTTCAACATTGAAAAAATAATTTATGTTTCAGCACATGCATGGATCGTGATCTGACTCCTCCCCGTGGATCTCATGTTCTGCATTGAGGTGCTACTGCAACTCTCTGACTCTGATTGGCCCTGAACCTGATGGTATTAAACAAACCAATCAAACCAACAATGGCAGCGAGTATTACCCAATCAAGTATAGAATAGGACGAGTCTTTACAGAATGCGGGTTGCATGATTTGCATGGGAACATGCGTTCGGAAATACGGGACAAACCGCGTCCCGTATTGATTCAAAATGGGACGCGCTGTTTATTTCACAAATACAGGACGATTCCGTATTTTAAGGGATGGGTGGCAACCCTAGGCGCACATATTGCGCGCATACATTTAAAATAACGAATTTGAGCGCGCAAAAGACGCGATAAGTGAACACTGCAGGCCCTTAGGCTACCTTGCTTGAATAATTTCATTCCTGACTTTTCTCTCTCTGCCTTTTTAGAATTCAACTTCACTGGGGCCTGCACAAACATGTCATTATAGCCTTTGCATTTCGATGACATTACTTTTTTTTCTTATTATTATTTAGTGTAGGACACAGACATATTTAGATGTCGTAATTCCATGATTTGTTGCTGTGTTATGTTCTGCATGATGGGCCTGTCATCTAACAATTAACCAATCACCGTGATTATTGCGAGGAAGCTCGTGCATGAAAATTGACATCATTCATAGCAATGAAGACTCGCTCAGTCGCTCTTAGTTTAGGAGTTGTCAGTTTTCCTTACTAAGAGTAGAGAAAACTAAATTATTTTAGTGCGATTTAGGAGTAGCCTACTCCTAGTGGTAAGATACAATTCTTTGTGAATATACGGCCCCTGGTGTGTTGAAATACAAGTAAAAGAGCTGTAACTTGCTAACTTGTTATAAGAATGTCATCACGAGTGCAAAAAGAACTTTAAATGCCTATAATTATGCATCAAGACGTAACTCTACAATGTTATGTATGTTGTATGATGTGTTTGGTATTGTTATAACTCTATCTTTTTGATCTATCTTTTAAGCTGTACATCCATATTGCTCGCTGCTCTTTTAGACAGTACGTTTTTGCAAGAGAAACAGCCTCTGAGCCCTGCTTATATACGCTAAGGCTAAGCCATAATGGCGGGCTACGGCACTGTGAAGGTGCAAGGGCCCTTCATTGGATGTGACGTCGAGCTAAGTGGCTCAGGCGGGGCGACAGTGGCTCAGTGGTTCATGTAGGTTGTCTACAAACCGGAAGGTTGGTGGTTCAATCCCCGGTTCCAGTGTCGAGGTGTCCATGAGCAAGACACCCAACCAGCTGCTCCCGACGAGCTGGATGGTACAGGTGTTGTGCCGAATTCCGACTCCCTGCCAGAATCTGACTCCCCTCGCGAGCACGCGCATGACGTCAATTTGTGCCGCCGCCACTTGCGAAAACAGACAGTAATCAGACGACGTAAGAAATTACATGATAGAAATTTGTTTGTTGATTTTTGATCATGTATTTATTCTTTTTTTTTCCTCTTTGATCATATATTTGACCAAACTCGTATGATTTACAACTCGTATGATTTACAACTGTCAGATTTTTCGCTTGTAAAGTGTTTTGGTAACACTTTAAAATAATGGTCAGTAGTTAACAAGTAGCTATGCAGGAAGTAATAGGTAGTACTGCATTAACACCGAAGTTAATACTATTAACTAATATGGAAGCAATATTAACTAAGCATTAAGTAATAGGTAATTAGTACAAAGGTAGTTCCTTGGTAGGTATTTGATTGTTACTAAAGAAATATATCCTCATTGAGAACTACTTGTGAACTAAGAATTAATAACCAATTAATTACTAATCACAAAAGTAACATGTCTAAAAAGTGAACAATTGTGGGGGTTTTACTCTTAACGTGGTCATAACATTTCAGAAGCACATGCCTCAAATGGGTTCTTTGTGGAAACCAGTTTATGAAGTTTATATATCCTCCCAAATACATTAGCTAGGTTGAGATTGTGACCACTACTCTTGCCAGGATGGACGCATGTTCTCTGTTTATTTAAAACTTAAACATAAAATAATCCTAATAAAGACAGTTTTTAAAAATAAACCTTAAATAATTATGAAGTGATGCTGACACTCTCATGATTGGATTAGTTCACTATTATGAGCTCTATTGAATGTCAGTCACATACAGTATATCTCAGACTCCAAAGACCTATAACTTTATGTTACAGTAGCTGCCTGAGGAGGACTTCTCTTTAGGACATGAATATAAACATTGATGTTCACTTGTCAAAAACAATTAGCATCTTTAATGAAGAAATTGGCAGCATTTATGTTACGATAAGCAGAAAAACCACATCTTCCAGATTACAGTGTTTGTTAGAATATTAGTGCCTCACAGAACCTGTACAGTATGTGTCAAATATAAAATTAAATTACTTGTATCATTTGTGAAAAACATGTTAACTCCTCACTAACTACTTAAGCGTTACCTTGTTATCCCGCAGGAACTACTAGTGATGTGGCCCATTATTTTAAAGTGAAAAACATGTTAACTCCTAACTAACTACAAGCGTTACCTTGTGTAAACATTGCGGGATGACGAGGTAACGCTTGTAGTTAGTTAGGAGTTAACATGTCATCCCGCAGGAACTACTAGTGATGTGGCCCATTATTTTAAAGTGAAAAACATGTTAACTCCTAACTAACTACAAGCGTTACCTTGTGTAAACATTGCGGGATGACGAGGTAACGCTTGTAGTTAGTTAGGAGTTAACATGTCATCCCGCAGGAACTACTAGTGATGTGGCCCATTATTTTAAAGTGAAAAACATGTTAACTCCTAACTAACTACTAACTAACTACAAGCGTTTAACGCTTGTAGTTAGTTAGGAGTTAACATGTTTTTCACTTTAAAATAATGGGCCACATCACTAGTAGTTCCTGCAGGATAACAAGGTAACGCTTAAGTAGTTAGTGAGGAGTTAACATGTTTTTCACAAATGATACAAGTAATTTAATTTTATATTTGACACATACTGTACAGGTTCTGTGAGGCACTAATATTATAACAAACACTGTAATCTGGAAGATGTGGTTTTTCTGCTTATCGTAACAGAAATGCAGCCAATTTCTTCATTAAAGATGCTAATTGTTTTTGACAAGTGAACATCAATGTTTATTTTCATGTCCTAAAGAGAAGTCCTCCTCAGGCAGCTACTGTAGCCTAACATAAAGTTATAGGTCTTTGGAGTCTGAGATATACTGTATGTGACTGACATTCAATAGAGCTCATAATAGTGAACTAATCCAATCATGAGAGTGTCAGCATCACTTCATAATTATTTAAGGTTTATTTTTAAAAACTGTCTTTATTAGGATTATTTTATGTTTAAGTTTTAAATAAACAGAGAACATGCGTCCATCCTGGCAAGAGTAGTGGTCACAATCTCAACCTAGCTAATGTATTTGGGGGGATATATAAACTTCATAAACTGGTTTCCACAAAGAACCCATTTGAGGCACGTGCTTCTGAAATGTTATGACCACGTTAAGAGTATAAACCCCCACAATTGTTCACTTTTTAGACATGTTACTTTTGTGATTAGTAATTACTTGGTTATTATTTCTTAGTTCACAAGTAGTTCTCAATGAGGATATATTTCTTTAGTAACAATCAAATACCTACCAAGGAACTACCTTTGTACTAATTACCTATTACTTAATGCTTAGTTAATATTGCTTCCATATTAGTTAATAGTATTAACTTCGGTGTTAATGCAGTACTACCTATTACTTCCTGCATAGCTACTTGTTAACTACTGACCATTATTTTAAAGTGTTACCAGTGTTTTTACTACAGTATTGTAAAACAGTGTTTTTTTGTTTTTGTTTTTTAAACACTACAGTGTTTTTTGTCGTAAAACAATTAGTTTCGTAAGGGTAGCCTACACCTAAACATGAACATCATTACTAAATGGAATGCTGACAAATATGTCATTTGACTTTGCTGCCTGCACATTTTCTATAGCTATAAAAACTACAGTGCTGCAAAAACATACTTCCCTATGTAAAATAATAATTATTGAACCTCCTCACTTGTGCTTTTAAAATACTTGGTAACACTTTAAAATAAGGTTCATTAGTTAACATTAGTAAATGCATTAACTAAACTAACATGAACTAATGATGAGCAATGCATTAGTTACAGTGTTTATTAATCTTTGTTAATGTTAGTTAATATAAATACAGCTGTTCATTGTGCGTTCATGTTAGTTCACAGTGCATTAACTAATGTTAACTAATACAACCTTTGATTTTAAAAATGTATTAGTAAATGTTGGAATTAATATTAACTAAGATTAATAAATGGTGAAGAAGTATTGTTCATTCTTAGTACATGTTAACTAAAATAGTTAACTAATGTTAACTAATGAACCTTATTGTAAAGTGTTACCAAATACTTATTATTCAACCTGCACACTTTTTCTGCCATAGTCTACAGGATGAGATGAGTCCCCAGAATGAGTGTCTTGTGTCTCTGACCCAGCTAAAGTGATCCCAGAGTGGGGGGTGTGAATTCGGCAGAGCTGCCAAAATCATACCCCCCCTATGTTAAATACTTACTATTGAAACTACACATTTGTGCTTTTCTGCAGGTAGTCTACAAGATGAGATGAGTCCCCAGAATGAGTGTCTTGAGTCTGTGACCCAGCTAAAGTGATCCCAGAGTGGGGGGTGTGAATACGGCAGGGCTGCCAAAATCATACCCCCCTATGTTAAATACTTACTATTGAATTTAAATGAATATAGTTTTTTTTACAGGTAGTCTACAGGATGAGATGAGTCTCCAGAATGAGTGTCTTGTGTATCTGACCCAGCTAAAGTGATCCCAGAGTGGGGGGTGTGAATTCGTCAGGGCTGCCAAAATCATACCCCCCTATGTAAAATACTTACTATTGAATTTAAATTAATACAGTTTTTTTACAGGTAGTCTACAGGATGAGATGAGTCTCCAGAATGAGTGTCTTGAGTCTCTGCCCCAGCTAAAGTGATCTCAGAGTGGGGGGTGTGAATTTCGGCGGGGGTGCCAAAATCATAACCCCCTATGTTAAATACTTACTATTGAATTTAAATTAATATAGTTTTTTTTTACAGGTAGTCTACAGGATGAGATGAGTCTTCAGAATGAGTGTCTTGTGTCTCTGACCCAGCTAAAGTGATCCCAGAGTGGGGGGTGTGAATTCGGCAGAGCTGCCAAAATCATACCCCCCTATGTTAAATACTTACTATTGAATTTAAATTAATATAGTTTTTTACAGGTAGTCTACAGGATGAGATGAGTCCCCAGAATGAGTGTCTTGTGTCTCTGACCCAGCTAAAGTGATCCCAGAGTGGGGGGTGTGAATTCGGCAGGGCTGCCAAAATCATACCCCCCTATGTTAAATACTTACTATTGAATTTAAATTAATATAGTTTTTTACAGGTAGTCTACAGGATGAGATGAGTCTCCAGAATGAGTGTCTTGAGTCTCTGCCCCAGCTAAAGTGATCTCAGAGTGGGGGGTGTGAATTCGGCGGGGCTGCCAAAATCATAACCCCCTATGTTAAATACTTACTATTGAATTTAAATTAATATAGTTTTTTTACAGGTAGTCTACAGGATGAGATGAGTCCCCAGAATGAGTGTCTTGTGTCTCTGACCCAGCTAAAGTGATCCCAGAGTGGGGGGTGTGAATTCGGCAGGGCTGCCAAAATCATACCCCCCTATGTTAAATACTTACTATTGAATTTAAATTAATATAGTTTTTTACAGGTAGTCTACAGGATGAGATGAGTCCCCAGAATGAGTGTCTTGTGTCTCTGCCCCAGCTAAAGTGATCCCAGAGTGGGGTGTGTGAATTCGGCAGGGCTGCCAAAATCATACCCCCTCTATGTTAAATACTTACTATTGAATTTAAATTAATATAGTTTTTTTACAGGTAGTCTAAAGGATGAGATGAATCTCCAGAATGAGTGTCTTGAGTCTCTGACCCAGCTAAAGTGATCCCAGAGTGGGGGGTGTGAATTCGGCAGGGCTGCCAAAATCATACCCCCTCTATGTTAAATACTTACTATTGAATTTAAATTAATATAGTTTTTTTACAGGTAGTCTAAAGGATGAGATGAATCTCCAGAATGAGTGTCTTGAGTCTCTGACCCAGCTAAAGTGATCCCAGAGTGGGGGGTGTGAATTCGGCAGGGCTGCCAAAATCATACCCCCCTATGTTAAATACTTACTATTGAATTTAAATTAATTTAGTTTTTTTTACAGGTAGTCTACAGGATGAGATGAGTCCCCAGAATGAGTGTTTTTGGTCTCTGACCCAGCTAAAGTGATCCCAGAGTGGGGGGTGTGAATTCGGCAGGGCTGCCAAAATCATACCCCCCTATGTTAAATACTTACTATTGAATTTAAATTAATATAGTTTTTTTACAGGTAGTCTACAGGATGAGATGAGTCTCCAGAATGAGTGTCTTGTGTCTCTGACCCAGCTAAAGTGATCCCAGAGTGGAGGGTGTGAATTCGGCAGGGCTGCCAAAATCATACCCCCTATGTAATTAATATAGTTTTTTACAGGTAGTCTACAGGATGAGATGAGTCCCCAGAATGAGTGTCTTGTGTCTCTGACCCAGCTAAAGTGATCCCAGAGTGGGGGGTGTGAATTCGGCAGGGCTGCCAAAATCATAACCCCCTATGTTAAATACTTACTATTGAATTTAAATTAATATAGTTTTTTTACAGGTAGTCTACAGGATGAGATGAGTCCCCAGAATGAGTGTCTTGAGTCTCTGACCCAGCTAAAGTGATCTCAGAGTGGGGGGTGTGAATTCGGCGGGGCTGCCAAAATCATAACCCCCTATGTTAAATACTTACTATTGAATTTAAATTAATATAGTTTTTTTTACAGGTAGTCTACAGGATGAGATGAGTCTTCAGAATGAGTGTCTTGTGTCTCTGACCCAGCTAAAGTGATCCCAGAGTGGGGGTGTGAATACGGCAGGGCTGCCAAAATCATACCCCCCTATGTAAAATACTTATTATTGAATTTAAATTAATATAGTTTTTACAGGTAGTCTACAGGATGAGATGAGTCCCCAGAATGAGTGTCTTGAGTCTCTGCCCCAGCTAAAGTGATCCCAGAGTGGGGGGTGTGAATTCGGCGGGGCTGCCAAAATCATACCCCCCTATGTTAAATACTTATTATTGAATATAAATTAATACAATTTTTTTGTTGTTGGTTTTTTTTTGGTTAGCCTAAATTGTTCACTTATCACACTTATCCAATTCCAACTAACTCCAAAAAAATGCAAGAAGTGAGACCTCAGTATCAGACTTGTACCACCGAACCCCATATACTCTCATTTTGAGGTTCAGGCCAGAACAACAATAAAACTCACAAGGACATACAGATATGGCATGTGATTGACAGGTCATGCATGAGCATGGACACCTCTGACTACTCCACTGCAGCACACCTTACCAGTCGATGATGTTGCCATCACCAGACTACTAATGCGACTGCATGGAACTTGACCGTTGACTAACCAACCCTCTTTTTGGTGTAGATTGTGTATGTACATGTTAACTGCCTATGATTTAACATACCAGTTTTTCAGATTTCTTTTTAAAAATGGTTATACAGTTGCTGTTTAAATTAGACATAAGATATTTTACACCCTATTACCAATCAGATTTCAATCTATCATACATAGTTCACATGTTTTTTTTGTTTTTTTTACTTTCAATACTCCATATTTATCGTCCTTGTGCATTGAAGTTCTATTTAGCAGTTTTATTGTATTCTATTTGTTTTAGTGGTATTGTAGTATCTTTTGTTAATAAAAGCTTTTTCTTTTTACAACTGTCTTGTTTTGTGTTGGTTAAACAAAAAAATATCCAGATCCAAGGAATTTGAAATCCCAATAATTGAAATAATTTTTCTTATTGTATACTTCTTTTGAATAATTTTATATTTGTGAAAGTTATTTCCTGTTGTCTTGACGTAAACCCACCCAGCCAATCACTCACCCCACTAACTTGCAGACGTTACTTGACATTGGATTTGTTCAGTGATTAAACATGGATCCCGACATCTATCAGAGAATATTAAATTATAAAACAAATGGTTCGTACTCTGATGGGTATTCCAAAACGGAAAAATCTAATTTTAGAAAAAAGGCCAACACTTTTGTCCTCCAAGGTAAGAGCCATACATGCCAACAGGATGACAGTTCTTGTGGACCTTTTGTCTTGAAGGTAAGTTAAATGGATCATTATGCCATATATGACTTTCTTTCCTTAGTGTACCACCAGAGGTAAATACAATGTAGATGGTTATTCTGGATGGTAAATGGATATCAAATGATAAATATTGAAATTAATGGTGACTTCCATTGAAATACAACACAAGGATATATTAGGAAGAGTGTTACTGTTGAAAATAGAAGTTAAGGTTGTAAATTTAGTTATCATTCTAGTATTGACATCATTCTTTGGAAATCCCTCACTTATATTTTAGGACAGAAGGTCAGTCTTGCAGCCTTAAATATAGAGAGAAAAAATAAATAAATACATTACATATCATTCTTAATAATCACTTTCTTTTTTTTTTAGTTTGCAGAATGTGTCTTAAATAATGAGTTGCTTCACTTTTCCACATCTGAGGAAAGTGTGGCTGCCCTGAGAAGTAAAATTGCTGCTTGTGTCTTGCAGCACACTGGTAAGTTTCAAAGGTCCAATTTTCATTAATTCTTTTGTTCCTTAACCATTAAACAGTGTTGGTAAAATGTGATTATTTATTAGCTTGTAAAAACTTGTGATGTTTTAAGAACTTGTTTTATGATAACATTGTTTATTCTGCCTCAACTAGATAACCTGAAGGACCTGTGCCATCTATGTGGGGACAAAAACAATGGCAAAAAAGTGACTAACTGGGTAAGCATTCCAATAAAGAATATTGTCTTTTATCAAACCTTTATTAAATTTATCATATGAATTGAAGGTGATATAATAATGTTCATGTAAGTATTGTTTGATATGGATTACAGATGCTTGACTTCAAAATGTGTTTGTCAACATGTTTAGATTGGCTGTGATATGTGCCCACGCTGGTTTCACTGCAGATGTGTTCAACGTACAAGAAAAAACAAAACATACATCTGCCCAGTTTGTCAACCTTAATGTAAGGTTTGAGGTGGTAATTTTCTTTTTTCTGAAATCTTCATTGTACATTTCTTAACTATACAATTTATTTGCCAGGTGATATAAACTACTTATGCTTCTCTTTCTTTGTTTCTTTGTTAGTGTGTCTTGGTTTTTGTACGCATCACCACTTTCCCCTTGCCTGAAAGTCTTTTTTTTTTGGCTGCTTCTAAACCTTTAAAGCCCTTTCTGATTTTTTAATGGTTTTTTCTTTTTTGTTTTTGCCTATTTCCTGTTAACATATCTCAACTCAGCTTGATCACCCGGTTTTTGACCCCCTGCTCTCGTCCTGGAATATTGCCTTTGCTTCATCCTTCAAATTGTTGGTCCGCTACTGATTTTGACCCCAGCCTGTTCTTTGGATTTTGCCTCTGTCTCGCCCTCTTACTCGGCTATCAATAATTTTATGTTCTTTTTTATTGTTTTCATTCAACGTTTTGACAATAAATCCTGTTCTAAATTGATCTGCTCTTGGGTCCTGTTGTCTGAACCTCCCTAACAACTTTAGCTGGGTCAGAGACTCAAAAAACACTCATTCTGGAGACTCATCTCATCCTGTAGACTACCTGCAGAAAAGCACAAATGTGTAGTTTCAATAGTAAGTATTTAACATAGGGGGGTATGATTTTGGCAGCCCCGCCAAATTCACACCCCCCACTCTGGGATCACTTTAGCTGGGGCAGAGACACAAGACACTCATTCTGGGGACTCATCTCATCCTGTAGACTTCCTGTAAAAAACTATATTAATTTAAATTCAATAGTAAGTATTTAACATAGGGGGTTATGATTTTGGCAGCTCTGCCGAATTCACACCCCCCACTCTGGGATCACTTTAGCTGGGTCAGAGACACAAGACACTCATTCTGGGGACTCATCTCATCCTGTAGACTACCTGGCAGAAAAAGTGTGCAGGTTGAATAATAAGTATTTGGTAACACTTTACAATAAGGTTCATTAGTTAACATTAGTTAACTACTTTAGTTAACATGTACTAAGAATGAACAATACTTCTTCACCATTTATTAATCTTAGTTAATATTAATTCCAACATTTACTAATACATTTTTAAAATCAAAGGTTGTATTAGTTAACATTAGTTAATGCACTGTGAACTAACATGAACGCACAATGAACAGCTGTATTTATATTAACTAACATTAACAAAGATTAATAAACACTGTAACTAATGCATTGCTCATCATTAGTTCATGTTAGTTTAGTTAATGCATTTACTAATGTTAACTAATGAACCTTATTTTAAAGTGTTACCAAGTATTTTAAAAGCACAAGTGAGGAGGTTCAATAATTATTATTTTACATAGGGAAGTATGTTTTTGCAGCACTGTAGTTTTTATAGCTATAGAAAATGTGCAGGCAGCAAAGTCAAATGACATATTTGTCAGCATTCCATTTAGTAATGATGTTCATGTTTAGGTGTAGGCTACCCTTACGAAACTAATTGTTTTACGACAAAAAACACTGTAGTGTTTAAAAAAAAAAAAAAAAAAAACACTGTTTTACAATACTGTAGTAAAAACACTTTACAAGCGAAAAATCTGACAGTTGTAAATCATACGAGTTGTAAATCATACGAGTTTGGTCAAATATATGATCAAAGAGGAAAAAAAAGAATAAATACATGATCAAAAATCAACAAACAAATTTCTATCATGTAATTTCTTACGTCGTCTGATTACAACGCGTTCTCATCCCAAAGCGCCATATAGGACGCTTTTGCAAAAGCGTAAATATCCAACGCACATGGCACCCTTTAACGTCTAATTAGACGCTTCGGTTAGGGTTAAGTTTAGGTAAGGTGTAGGGTAAGGGTTAGACCACTAGGGGGCGCCTTCTGCCCAAATATATCTGCGTCCCATTTCACGTTAAAGGGCTCGCATACGAGCATGCTAAACAGCCTGCTCTAGGTCTGCTAGCTGCACTGCATTGACAATGAATACAAAATTAAGGATCATTTTTTGGCTTTAATATTAATAAGATTAATCTTTCCCTTACGCAATATGAGAGAACCTCTCGTAAGAGAACAAATGCCATGCTTCCAAATGATGTATGCAAGTATGTTTCTATAATCTACCACTTCAATAATTCAAAAGTATAATCTGACACGATGACATTACTTTTGCTTTCACTGTAATAAATACTGCAAAGTTTTATTATAAATAATATTAGTTATTTTATTTTTTCACATCAAAAAAATCATTAGAAACAATCATCTGCCCCACCCCACCTCAGGCTTTAACAACTGCCTTAGTATTTTAATTAAATTGTGCAGATACGCGTTAAATGTATTTTCAGTTTTTTTATTTCATCCAGACACACATGTATCTATATAACATTAAATTTACATTTTAAGAAATCAGTTGTCAACTCTCCCTAAAAATGTACTGGTTAAAACATTCTACAATAGTGTTTACAGGATGTGTACAAGTGTCTATGCAAGTGTTTACAGGACTGTCAATTTCAAGTATCATAGCTAAAACTTGCCTTGCAATAGCAAATGTACTTGAAGCATTTCTACCATGTTACCAATCAGTGAAGATTTATGTATAAAGTAACATTTCCTTGTTTTTTAAGAAACAGCTTGTGATTTTATAGCGGTGCTTTGACACACAAAGTACCTTCATGATATTTAAGTGGAAAGAACGACGTTTTCTTTGTTACCAGTTCTCAATATAATGCAGAATATATGTTGAGAATGTACGCTTATTCTACAATAAAGTCTTTTCAAGAGCATTAATAAAAGCAGTGCATCTTAAGCATCACGATAACATCATCTAGACTTACACACAAAATGTAAGAGAGAAAAGGGCCAAGATGGAGCATTCAGATACACAAATCAGATTGAACACACATTAATTCATTGAAGTGCATTCAAACATTTATCTTTAACAACAGGTCTAACTGGACATGAAAATGAGCCTGAAAACGGATGAAAAACAGAGCTGTCTGGCACCATAAGTGTATTAAAGTCAGTATGTACATGAACTACAACTAACACGACATGATATTAATGAATTTTCTTACACATTCTTATAAGTTTAAGACATTGCAATATTTTACAGTGTATTTGAAACAAATAATGTTTATATACAGCAGGACAACTATGGTTGCAAAGCATTTAAGATATATTTCCAACACACAACATGTAAATTGATCAGATAATCAGACTTCCAATATATATATATATATATATATATATATATATTAATATATATATATATTATTATTATTTTTTAACTGTGAGAAAGAACGATTTCAGTGACTGTAAAAACATGACCGGGACAAATGCAGAGCACCTCTAGAGAAGTCACACACTCTGTCAAACACACTATGCTGATGTTTGGACTGAGCAGGTTTGATAATTTAAACCCGATGAAGCCATCCAACACAACAAACAGATTGGGGGGTGGGGGGGGTGGGGTACATTGCTTTGGAAATCCACTTTGGAAGACTAGGATATGTTTATGCTATTTAATTACACATAATATAGTAGTCAAATTCACAAACCGACATAGTGGGTAAATGTAAAGTAATGTGTAATATAATCTAATTGAGTTAATTTGTTAAAAAAATCTAGCCTGGATGCCAGCCCGAACCCTGCCCACAACATTTTTTGGTCGGGAATTTCGGTCTGGATTCGATCCATTGAGGAGTAATTATGATCTGTCAAAAAATGGTCTGGCCAATCAAATTGCCAGGGCGAGCTTTATACAATGATGGACAGATGATCTGCAGTTACGTAATCATCACGTCATCAAAGAGCGCTTGGTTTGAACTGGTTTGACTCAAAGATGACTGCAGATGGAGAATTGAGATGTATAGATTCCGCTATCGTGTCTGTTTTAGAAGAAATCGACAGCACATTAATTTTAAAAGACGAACAGAGAACTGCAATAAAGGCATTTGTCGATCGTCAAGATGTGTTTGCGGTCCTTCCTACAGGATTCGGCTAAAGTTTAATTTATCAGCTGGCTCTGATGGTCGCTAAGAAGATGGGACGCAATGACAACCCAGTTGGTCGCACTCATGGAAGACCAAGTAAAAGAAGCAACTGAAATGGGCATCACGGCGATGCAACTCATGTCAAAGACATCGCTGCATCAACCAATGGTGACGCTTTGTTATCCTACTCACACACCATACCCGTGCTGGTAGTCACTATAAGTTACCCCCTATTAGCGGTGTCTTTTTAAAAATAAATTATTAGATGCTATTCATCATTTTGTTTTTAAATCATCATTAAATACATAATTAAACATCATTTTGGCTCCCGGTCTCTTTTCTCTGAAGACTCAAATGAACACGCTTCTTCCACCTGGTGTCTTTCTTTGTCTCTCCATTTATTAAAATCAGTCAAGTTGCACTCCAGCCATGTTATAAAGTTGAGACATGTCTGACAAATGCGAGCAGATTTGTTGGCTTTATAGTCGAGATCTAATCCTAAACGGAGAACTTGTTCGTTTATACATTTCACATTTTCTATTTTGTTCAAAAATGTTTTTCGAGTTTGCAAGTACTCCGCGAATCCTTAAATTATTTTTGCAACACCGGCAAAGGTCGTTGACACTCATTTTTCTTTTAAATACCTTTTCCAGAGTGCGTGCAGTTCAGTTCTGTTGACAACTCGCTCAACATAAGTCACTTACTGTGTTGCTCTGATTGGTTGTAGGTCTATCCAATTGAGTTCAGAGGTTTTTTGAAAAGCCTCATAATCAAAGCCCTATGGAGCAGTATCACACTCACATTCTGAATAGAATTGGATTATGACGAAGTCAGGCTAACAAAAATCTATATCAGCAAAGAAATTATGGAAATTAAAAGGCTTTGTGACTTGTGACTTGAAAGCGAGGCAAGTGAAATAAAATGTGAAACAGCACCTTTTTTCCACAAAGTGAAAGTCACCGACATCAAATGTTGTTTCAACAATGACATTTTTAAAAATATCTTGTTTTCCACAGAAGAAAGAAAAGCATACAGGTTTGGAACGGCATTTTTAGGGTGAACGACGAGGTCTGGGTTTGCTATCGATTCAGTCGTGGTTCTGTCCCTGTGTTGAGGATGGGAAAGAATCAATTCTTTAGGAGAAAAAACAAAAACAGTCAAAGCTTACACAATATGTGTCACAATACAGAGCCACAGGAAAAACAACAAATAATAAATAAGCACATTGCATAGTGAATAAGCTAATTTTAGTGTTATGTGATAGCATGCGTAATGTTTAGTGTCTTTAGGTCGAGCAGTCCACATCACAGCCACTACATTGAAAATCTAATCTTGGCAAGTCGCATTCATACCCCGTGCTGCTAAATCACTTGTACAGTACATCCGCTAACGTAAACAAACGTGGAAAAAGCAAATGAAATTGTAGTGTATGATAATGTAATATATATGAATGTAACTTGTGTGCCTCTCACTCATATAACTGCAGGAGGACATGAAGTGACATGAACAAACACACAGGAAGAATGTGCAGAGAGCGCAGCTGAGGGACTGCTTCCCTTCTCAGGGCGTCTGAGATCCAGATCTCTTGAAGCTACCCAGCAGACTCTGCACACCCTTTTTCACGCTGGAGCCGACCCGGCGGGCCACGGAGTCAGCGGGAGGACCGGGCAGACAGGAGCCACTGCTGGGGGTCCGAGCGTCCAAACACTTCTGATACCTCAGCTGCAAATCATGAAAGATATTGTTTAAAACATTTTGGGAGAACAGCAACATATTTCAACTTAAAATAGTTATTAGATTACACACTCTACAACTGTGGCCAAGAGTATTGGCAGTGACATTTGTTGTGTTTCCTGCTTATTTTGTGTTTGCCGCTTCAGTATTTGTGGTGTTGATTCACATTATTAGTAGATTATTGTGCAGAGTGATCAGATACATTTTAAATAATTTCAAAAAGCTTCATTGGCAAAAAAAAAAAAAAAGAAAGACAGAACTTTATCACAAAAATGCTAATTTCACCATGTTTTAGCCCTGGCATAAAAGACCAGCTAGATGTGGCTAAAGGTGAACACTAATTACCCAGCACATTCTACGGAGAGCCTTACAGGTGATGGGAAAAACATGATATGGGAGGAAAAAATATATTTCAATGCCTGTGTGATCTCTTGCAATTATATAGTTAGGTATTTATATTGTACTTTAATCAGGGAGCCGTTATAATCACGAGGGTATTGACATAGCTTTTGAATGTGCGTTTGTATAGTAATGCGTTTGTATAGTCTGATGACGACCGCAGTAAGCCTAACTATGCTAGGGCTCCTAGATTGCGTTATTCATTCTCCATGCCGTTCAGAAGGTATTCGCTTCAGGCACACGCCACCATCTAACATAATTTCACAAATCATATTACCAGCACATGAGTACTATCATTCAGAAATCACTCGATCGTTCTGATTGGATTAGAATTATTATTAGGATTATTATTGCACCTGAAAGAATCATTAACCAGTTTAAGAATGGAGAGATGTTTAACTGGAGTGATGTCCCAGAGTGTCCAGCAAACACCAGGATGATCCCCTCATGAGGAGCCGCTGCAGAACCGTGTCTCCAGTGTAGATCGACTCGATATTGGCAGCAGGTGAGAGAGATACATCTGGACACACAAGACTTGTTTTTTTTCAAGGACAGACTGAAATTCAGCAGGAAGTACAAGGATTGGATATTTTCTCTAACTAAGCCTCGTTCCAACTGTTTAGGACAAACCAGATTGTCCAGAGAAGAAAAGAGGAACGCTACCATGAGTCATGTGTCATGCCAACAGTGGAGCATCCAGAGACCATCCATGTGTGGGGTGGTTTTCCTCCAAGGATGTGGCTCTCGCATAATTATGTCCCAAAATTAACGCAAGAAATAAAGAATGGTATCAAAACCTCCAAGAGCAACTGCTCCAACGATCCTAAAGCAATTTGATGATGATCAGTGCATTTTCCACCACGATGGGACACGTCACACAAGGCAAGAGTGATAATGCTCAGATATCATTACATTTAACCCCCTGAGGACCAAATAAAAATACTTATTTGGTCCTCATACTTCGTCATTAATGGTCATGTAAATAAAATCAATACATGATTATAAACTAGAGGGTCTTCTTTTTTGTGTGTACACTCTTATTAACATCAAAACCTTGTGTTTTTGTAAAATAAATAAAATAAACAGGGTGCGCTTTGAGCTCACTCTGTCTCCGCAAAAATCTTTCTGAAACGCGTCTGAAAAATTAACAGTAACTCATTAAATACTTGTCACAGAGACACGAAAGATTTCTCTTTATGAAGCTGAAATTCTCTTCTTTTAAAGCCCCATTATATACTTAATAATAAAGCTGAAAAGTCTGTTTTCTTTGCTAGACAGCGGATGTATGAATTTGCCAACAAACCTAACAAATATCTAGCCAATCTATTGCGGAGCCGATCCCAAGCCCAGGTCATATCCAGTATCAAAGATAAAGAAGGCAAGTGTCATCATGATAAAGTAATCAACAAAATCTTTAGAGCATTTTATAAGAGGCTTTATTCATCCCAATCAAGTCCCTCTTCTGGTGATAATATGAATAAATTCTTTGCAAACTTAAATATACAGGAATCAACTGAGGAGCAAAGACAGATGTTAAACAAACCAATTGAGCTGAGTGAAATTTTGTATTAATAATCTTCCCAAAGGAAAAGCACCAGGGCCTGATGGGTTTAAGGCCATTGCACACCGAGCACGAAATATTCGTATGCGTATTTTCGTGTTCGTCAGCTTAAAAATTCGTCACGCATAGAAACCTTGCACACCGAGTCCGTTGCGTATTTCTTAAACCTTTGCGGGAAAAAACGCAAAAATACCAAATGGATTCGTCAAGCAGTGAGGATGATTTTTGTCCTCTCTCTTATTGAAAAGGGAAGAAAGAGAAAATATTACGTCCATCCAATCCTGAAATTGCGCCGAGAGGAAGGAGAGTTCGTTATCAAGGAGTTGCGAATTTATCCTGAGCGATTCAAAATTTACCTCAGAATGTCAGTGGGACAGTTCAATGCTTTGCTAGCGATCCTGGAGCCACATATTAAAAACAAGACCACCAATTTCCGTGAACCAATCGATTCTGAACGGAGACTGGCAGTGTGTCTGAAATGGACCAGGTATGGACACACACACACGGACAAACACACACCCGCGCGCGGCCCGTTGGAAGCGCTGGGCAGACAGAACAGCTAGGCTGTTATTGTGTATTATGCCCAAATAATACATTAGTTATCGAATAGGCTGCTCAATCACACCTTATTCGATCCTAAATTTCAATCTGATTGAAAGGGGAGGTTTATTAATTTCATAATCCAATATAGAGAAGAGAACATAAACACTTGATCGAATTGAAAACCGAAACTGAAAGCACGCCGCATATATGCAATGATTTGAGGACGAGCTCCCCCGGCCCTGAATTGTCAAAAGACCTCTCAAAATGCTGGCTCTGGATGCGAAAAACGCAGAAAATCGAACCCGATCCGATTAATTTTATGACGGACGAAAGTTTCGGAGGCGGTGTGCAAGCGTGACTGACATAACGTGAGGTCGAATTTTTTTTTTAACGTGCGAAAATTTCGGATGCGAATTTCGGACTCGGTGTGCAATGGCCTACAGTGGGTTTAAATGGGTTTCCCCAAACCCAAGCCTTGAAAGGGCGAAGGCCCTATTGTTTTCCTTAGGATTATTAGGGCCCAAGCCCTGAAAGGGCGAAGGCCCTATTGTTTTCCTAAGGGTTCTTATTATTAGGGCCCAAGCCCTGAAAGGCCGAAGGCCCTATTGTTTTCCTTAGGATTATTTCTTCTTCTTCTTCTTCTTACGTATTATTATTATTCTGCTACCTTTTGGGCACTTTTGGGGCCCTTAATGTGCTCGAAAACTCTTGAAACTTTGCACACGGGTCAGAACCATAGACTGTAAAAAAGATGGACGACGCCCCTTCGCTCTTTTCCATCAGAGTGAACTGAAGCCGCCAGTGTCTCGATATGACGCTGACATCATGGACTTGAGTCTGCGCACTTGCGTGTTTCGGGACCAGTCATGCGCAGTCGTGAGCAGGAAGTAAAGCCGCGAAATCAAGGCCGCACCCTCATTCTCGCTGAATCAAACGCAAGCACACGCCCCTCACTTTTATTAAGTGTCCTCTGTCTGCTTCGTTCTTCTCCAATGATGTCTGCTGATTGCAGAACCTCGTTAAAATAAGGTAAATACAACTACTAACCACATAATCAACATTATTAAAAAAGTCCGCTGGTGCTTCAGTGACTACCTCGCACAGAGAACCTGTCAATCACAGCGGTCAATCATGATGTCAGAGCACCGTTATTTTATCATCACATAACTAACTAAAAACAAACTTATTTTAAAAACGAACACTTTAAATTACATCAACGTGATAGAAACTACAATAAATGACAGAAACTATCTTTGGAAAAAGGATATTTGAAGTGTAATTTAATTGTTTAGTTGGTCTCGTGTCCCATTGAATAACATGGGGAGGCGGGGGTTATGAGCTATACTAGGACCGGTCACAGGGGGGCGATCGAGACGTTTTGGCTTCACTTTTGAGGGCTTGTGCGGCACGCTTGGTCAGAACCCACGGCCATCAGGGCCGGGCTGAAGATGGTACCCGGGCGTGGCAGGGGGGCTCGACAGCGCCCCCTGGAACGGGGTCCGAAAACTTGGTCCATAACTCAAACACGCCTTTATGTAAAAATATAAAACTCGGTACACATGTAGATCTCATCGTTTCATATATACTTCACACTCTTACTTTATACCCCAGCCCAACAGGAAGTCGGCTATTGAGGATTGTTTGTAAAACACACGCAATGGAATGTGAAATACTCCTCCTAGAGCTCTGATCCAAATTTGACGAAACTCGGTCAGCGTGAATTCAAGACATTGAGGATGAAAGTTTGCGAGGGGATTTTTGATATCTCGAACGGTTTGGCTGTGCCGAGGAAACGAAATTATTGCGAGAAACGTGAAACAGGAAGTGTGTTATAACTTCAGCATACATTAACTGATCTTGATGAAACTTCAGCAATGTGTTCGCTGTAAGAGGACGATCACATGAATCATTTATTGTGAGTCAAAGTTATAGCAGGAAGTGTGTCACTTTCAAAATGTTTTGAAATCACCCTCTTATTTTTACCCGATTTGCTTCAAACTTCATCTGTATAATGTAAATACACGGCAGATAAAGACCTGTGAATGGATTTTTAATATCTTTGAAACTGTTGCCGTGGCAACGCATCAAACTTTACCATTTTTTAGGATGCTTTTGAGACCCTTAGCATGCTTCAAATTGCATGAAACTCAGACACATCACATTTATTAGCCAGATATTTTGGTTTGAATATGGCGAGCCTCTCTCTGAGCCTACGTCTCTGTATGGCAAGCCCCTTTAACATTTAAAAGCTAAGTTTAACTATCCAGAATTAACATTGTAGATATCAACAACGTCTTTCTGAATAGTCGTAATTACATTTTGGAGAGTTTGTATTATCATTTAAGATATCTGTAACGTAATTGTGACTAGTCGAAACGACAGATAGAGTAAAGCAAG
This sequence comes from Pimephales promelas, assembly GCF_016745375.1. The sequence continues at coordinate 190,902 of NW_024121270.1, read as the reverse complement.
CCGTTTTAACATTTTATCATTTTAACCTACTAGTCTCTATTTTCATGCTACTGTTGTAAAGAACGATACTTTTAAACATAACCCTAAATCGCCATAAGGTGTCGCCAGGCGACCGTCTTAATGAACGAGTCATGGATTCATTCGTTCACAATGCTGAATCATTCAGTAATGAGAAAACACATTGCTTTGAGATGCGCGATGGTTTGCTGTGATCTTTGTCAAACTATTTTCTCTGCTGAAACATAAAAAAGTCAATATTGCATCTAAAATGTAAGTGACGTGTCTTGTGTGTGTGTCTACGTTTGTTGCAGTGATAAGAGTTGCACCACTGTTAAATATATCTGGATATATATCTTCTTCTTTTTTTTTTTTTTTTACAAAATATGCATACAAGCCATAAATTTTAGATTTATTATTTACTTTAAATTAAATTAAGATTGTATTTCTGGTAATTGAACCTGAATGAATTTAAAATGAATGTGCTATATTTCAGATCATATATTTGTTTTTCTTAAAATTTGAACTAACCTTAACTTTATTCTCAGCTGAATTATAATTTATTTCTGTATAAAATAAAAACACATTTGAATTTTCTTTTTTAATCAATGTAGAATGTGTAACTGAAAAATAAACAGATTAGGGCTCTGTTCGAGGACAAGAAATTAAAACCAATGTAACATGATGAATGTCCAAAAGACGGCAGAGAGTGAGAGAGAGAGATATTTTGGTTGCTTGACAGTTGTAGGTTGCAGTTTGACAAGAGTTTATAGTTTGACACAAGCACAATGTTGTGTTATATTGCAAGTGTACACAAATATATATATTCCAATTCCAGTTTGAATAATTTCCTGTATGAACAAAAGGACAGAGTACAGTATGTTTTTATGTCTCCATTGTTCAATCACGCCTCACACAACCAGACATTATTGTTCTAATCAGATCAGGCAAGTGATATCCTGTCTTGTCCCTTAAAGGGTTAGTTCACCCAAAAATGAAAATTAAGTCATTAATTACTCACCCCCATGCTGTACCAACCCCGTAAGACCACAAATAAAGATATTTTTGAATGAATCTGAGAGCTGGATCACTCTTCCATAGCCTGCCTAAGGGACTGGCTCTTGACGGCCCATAAAGTCATTAAAGAAACGGTTTAAATATTCCATGTGCCTACAGCGGCTCAATTATAAGTTTATCAAGCGACGAGACTACTTTTTGTGCGAAAAAAACATAAATAACGACTTAATTCGACTATTCTATTACTTCCTTATGGGCGCATGCGCGAGAACTGAGACGAGGACGTTCTTCTCCTTCGACTAATTTTTGTTACCGGCTGCTCACCGCTTAGGAGTATTACCGCCACCTACCGTATAAGATGATGTGGTGATATAGCTGGAAGCACAAAACTTTCTGTTTACAAGCAGAGGAAGATGCGCGCTGTACATACGCTTTTCAATTAGCATATTTTCCGCACTATAAGGTGCACTTAAAAGCCTTTAATCTTCTCAAAAAACGACAGTGTTCCTTATAATCCGGAGCGCCTTATATATGGATCATCATCTTATACGGTAGGTGGCGGTAATACTCCTAAGCGGAGCAGCCGGTAACAAAAATTAGTCGAAGGAGAAGAACGTCCTCGTCTCAGTTCTCGCACATGCGCCCATAAGGAAGTAATAGAATAGTCGAATTAAGTCGTTATTTATGTTTTTTTCGCACAAAAAAATAATCTCGTCGCTTGATAAACTTATAATTGAGCCGCTGTAGGCACATGGAATATTTAAACCTTTTCTTTAATGACTTTATGGGCCGTCAAGAGCCAGTCCCTTAGGCAGGCTATGGAAGAGTGATCCAGCTCTCAGATTCAATCAAAAATATCTTTATTTGTGTTCTGAAGATGAACGAAGGTCTTACGGGGTTGGTACAGCATGGGGGTGAGTAATTAATGACTTAATTTTCATTTTTGGGTGAACTAACCCCTTAAGGGCCAAAGCCGGCGGCACCGCCACCCCGGTGCCTTTAAGTAACTAAATAATCTACAAATACTAAAGCAGCAAACTTTGCAAAAAAAATAAAAAATAAAATAATTATGCCAATACTTTATGGTCCCAAATGATCTAATTTATCAAAATGATCTATTTTATACTGTAAAAACTGAAGTGTATAAATGCAGTGATTCTAAACATCACAGGCTCATTGAATAATCACATATGAAAGTATGAGAGCTGCAATGAGCTACAACTTAAAATTTGGGTTCATTACCCATACCAAGAACATGACATCAGAAGACTTGGAATATGCAGCAAAAATCATATGGACTAATTTATGACTCGGTTATGGAGCATCACAGAACATGCAGGTAAAAAGGCACACAATTTTTAATCATAACATGTAGGCATGGGCGGTATCCAAATTTTCACACCGTCAAACCTCCTCCCTATTTTACCGCGGTATACGGTATTACCGCGTGACTAATTAAAAATTACGAGATAAGGCTCAGATGGCATCACACATGATGACACGTTCAACCAGAGAGTGTCGGTTCCAATAATGCATCTAAAAGCTGTCAATCAACTATTAGAAAACAGGAGATGCACATTGTCTCACACCAGAGAATGTGAGCAGAGTGGTGATATTTCCTCAAGAGAGGGGAGCGCATTTATGGAGATCACGCGCCACGAGCTCTGTCCACTCGGCGCCACGAGCTCTGTCCACTCGGCGCCGCGAGATAAAACTATTTATTAATAAACTAGTGTTTTCTATGTCAGTTGCTGCAAAAATAAAGATTGCATTGACGATGCAAACTGGCATCTTCACAGTAGTGAACACGAATAAAGAGTAGCCTAATGCACACTTCATATGAATAAGCCTATAGCAGAGAGCAGCCCATTTCTTTTAGCTTGTAATTGTTTTGTTTAAAAGTATAGACATTTCAAGCTTACTATATATATACACTTCTCAGATCATTAAGACATGTATCTTATATGCCGAGTTTCAGTTCATGTATGAATCGCGCTCCAGTCACGCGTCGGCGCGTGTCCTGATTACTATCTTTGCTTTTTATTTATTAATCCAGGCAATTCGTTGATGAAAAACGAATAAATAAATGAAGTTGCAATTTATTCAAAACTAAATTCGTTTTTAAAAAAGGCTTTGTACAAAACAAAACGTAATAAGTGGTCATAATCATGTCTGACTGACCCAACATGTTTTCTATGTCAGTTGCTGCAAAGATAAAGATTGCATTGACGACGCAAAGCATCTTCGCGGTAGTGAACGCGAATAAAGAATAATGCACACTTCAAATGAATTAGCCTAAACATAAGCAGAGAGCAGCCCATTTCTTTTAGATTGTTTGTTTTGTTTAAAAGTAGACATTTCAAGCTTACTATATATACACTTCTCAGATCTTGTTTCTTATATGCGAGGTTCAGTTCATGTATGAGTCGCGCTCCAGTCACGCGCCGGCGCGTGTCCTGATCACTATATTTGCTTTTTATTAATTAATCCAGGCAATTCGTTGATGAAAAATAAATTAAAATGAAGATGCAATTTATTCAAAACGAAATTCGTTTTAAAGAAAGGATTTCTACAAAACAAAACGTAATAAGTGGTCATAATCATGTCTGACTGACCCATTCCAAATGTTTTCCGATATTGCGCATTTTATGATCTTACCTTATTCATCTCATGAAGTCCCTTTTCATCATATTATTAAAGAAATATGAAAAGAATTCGTTTTTTTTTTTTTTTTTCAAACTTAGCTTAAGCGTCACACGGTCTGGCCCGCTGTAGACTACATGCATGTGTGCGTACATGTGGTGGTGGGGCACAATTTTCAAATAATAATCGAATAATACCAGGCAACGTTTAAATATTATTTTTGCTTGAAATGCCCATCCCTGCCAAACTGCAGAAGTCGTGTTCTTCTTCGAGACCAAGTCACTCAGTGCGCAACTTGCAATCTTTGCCCTCTCTCCCCCACTCTCTCGTCACCACACTGTCACGTCATGAGAACCAGATATAAGCATTTTAGCCATTAAATGAATTGTATTTAAAACATTGCATTTATATAGGAGACAAGGATTCCTTGTCTCCTATTTAAGTGCATTGTTTTTTTTTCTGACGGTATGACGATATTGAAACTGATACCGTTGCTATTTTTAGATCCCGCGGTATACGATATTACCGTAATACCGCCCAAGCCTAATAACATGTCAATTTATATTGGGGCGATATTAGCAATAATATCACTAACAAATTAATAGTAATAAATATTTATTAATATAATATTAATATAAATAATTTTTTGGATCGTTTTAGTAGCAGTCTGGAGCCCTGCACTGTATGCAACACCATGAACTATCTGTATCTCTTTTACATGTGCAGTAAAGAATTAATTTATCTTTTTTAATTTGTGCTGTAGATGATTAACTAGACATAAGCTTACCATGCAGGCAGCCTGTACGGCCTCACTTAGACTGGCTGCGTTAGGATCACACCAGAACATGTGACAGATGAAGTCTCCAGGTCCCTCTGCCATGATGAATGCAAACGTGTGCACATCCTTCCCGACTCCCATGAACGATAGGAAACGCACACGACACTCGGAAAGAACTTCCTCCGACTGTGTTGGTGACATTGAGACATCAGAGAAGTGATTCATCTAAGCAGATTGTTACAATATAACATTATGTATTTATGACCATCACAGTATTACATACAGTTGTGGTCAGAATTATTGGCACCCTTGGTAAACATGATTAAAGATGGCTGAAAAAAATAATTCTGCATTGTTTATCCTGTGGATCTTTCAATAAAAAAATAAATAAAATAAAAATAAAAAAAACAAAAATGTAGTCTTTCATTGAAGTAAAAGTATTAGAAGTGGGGAGAAAAATCTAACTAAGAAATAACTGGGTTTTTTTTCTCCAAAACACATTGGCCACAATTATTGGCACCTCTAGAACTTTTTATGAGTAAAAAAAATCTCTGAAGTATATTCCCATTAATATTTACATTCTTTAGCACACCATGGTGACTAGAAACATGAAAGTGTCTAGCTATGACTTCTTGTTTCATGAGGAAACAAAGAAAATTAAAGCTGCAAGCAGCGATGGGCGGGCCCTCGCACCAGTAGCACGTCGGGGTGTGAGGCGGCCGCGTTGCATATTCTGGAGCTCAAGCGGTGCGGCTGTGAGTTTGCTACTCATCCAAATCACGCAAATATTGACGTAAAATTCAAAATGATCACTTCCTGTTGCCAGCAGGTGGCGCTATGACTGTGGTCTAATTTCGGCATGTACATGTGTTCAGGGTGGGACTGTTGTATAACGTATAAAATTTCGCGCAGGTCTGGGGATGTACACTGAAGTTACAACAACTTCCTGTTTCATAGCGAATCATCGACGCCACGGACACGCCCATCGACGAAAACGCGCAGATAGCACAACTTTACATCGTCAATGCCTTTAGAAGGCACAGCAGAAATGTGAAGTCGATCTGACAACATCCCTAGGAGGAGTTTGTTAAAGTATGTAATGAGTAAATCATCCAAAAATGGCGGTAAAATTAGAAATGGCCTACTTCCTGTTGAGTTTAGGGCATCGCCCCAAGAGACTTTTCTGTGCGTCTGGACATGTTAGATTTACCACAGAAATTTCGTACATGTCGGTCAAACATGCGACAGGGGCTGCTTCGTTAAAGGTCACTTCCTGTTACCACTAGGTGGCGCTATGACTGTGGGTGAATGTCGACATGTAGATTTGTTCAGGACGGGACTCTTGTCAAATGTGTAAAATTTTGTGCAGATCTGGGCATTTACAGCCAAGTTACTACAACTTCCTGTTTCATGGCGAATCATCAACGCCACGGACACGCCCATCGACGAAAACGCGCAGATAGCACAACTTTACATCGTCAATGCCTTTAGAAGGCAAAGCAGAAATTTGAAGTCGATCCGACTAAATCCTTAGGAGGAGTTAGTTAAAGTACATAATGAGTAAATCATCCTAAAATGGCGGTAAAATTAGAAATGGCCGACTTCCTGTTGAGTTTAGGGCATCGCTCCAAGAGGCTTTTCTTTGCGTCTGGACATGGTAGATGTACCACAGAAATTTCGTACATGTCGGTCAAACATGCGACGGGGGCTGCTTCGTTAAATGTCACTTCCTCTTGCCACTAGGTGGCGCTATGAATGTGGGTGAATGTCGGCATGTAGATTTGTTCAGGGCGGGACTCTTGTCAAATGTGTAAAATTTCGTTTAGATCTGGGCATTTACAGCCAAGTTACTACAACTTCCTGTTTCATTGCGAATCATCGACGCCACGGACACGCCCATCGACGAAAACGCGCAGATAGCACAACTTTACATCGTCAATGCCTTTAGAAGATACAGCAGAAATTTTAAGTTGATCCGACTAAATCCCTAGGAGGAGTTCGTTAAAGTACGGAGTGTGTAAATCGTCCCAAATCGGTCGCCAAATTCAAAATGGCGGACTTCCTGTCGAGTTTAGGGTATGGGTTCTTGAGGCTTTTTTGTGCGTCTGGTCATGGTAGATGTACCACAGAAATTTCGTACATGTCGGTCAAACAAGCGGCGGGGGCTGCTTCGTTAAAGGTCACTTCCTGTTGCCAGCAGGTAGCGCTATGACTGTGGGTGAATGTCGGCATGTAGATTTGTTCAGGGCGGGACTCTTGTGAAATGTGTAAAATTTCGTGCAGATCTGGGCATTTACAGCCAAGTTACTACAACTTCCTGTTTCATGGCGAATCTTCGACGCCACGGACACGCCCATCGACGAAAACGCGCAGATAGCACAACTTTACATCGTCAATGCCTTTAGAAGGCACAGCAGAAATTTTAAGTCGATCCGACTAAATCCCTAGGAGGAGTTCGTTAAAGTACGGAGTGTGTAAATCGTCCCAAAATGGGCGCCAAATTCAAAATGTCGGACTTCCTGTCGAGTTTAGGGTATGGGTTCTTGAGGCTTTTTTGTACGTCTGGTCATGGTAGATGTACCACAGAAATTTCGTACATGTTGGTCAAACAAGCGGCGGGGGCTGCTTCGTTAAAAGTCACTTCCTGTTGCCAGCAGGTGGCGCTATGACTGTGGGTGAATGTCGGCATTTAGATTTGTTCAGGGCGGGACTCTTGTCAAATGTGTCAAATTTCGTGCAGATCTGGGCATTTACAGCCAAGTTACTACAACTTCCTGTTTCATGGCGAATCTTCAACGCCACGGGCACGCCCATGGACGAAAACGCGCAGATAGCACAACTTTACATCGTGAATGCCTTTAGAAGGCACAGCAGAAATTTGAAGTCGATCCGACTAAATCCCTAGGAGGAGTTCGTTAAAGTACGGAGTGTGTAAATCGTCCAAAAATGGCCGCCAAATTCAAAATGGCGGACTTCCTGTCGAGTTTATGGTATGGGTTCTTGAGGCTTTTTTGTGCGTCTTGATATGATACACGTCCCCACCAAATTTTGTGCATGTAGGTTGAACGTGGACGGGGGCTAATTTTTTCCAATTTTCTAGGTGGCGCTAGCGTGCCATTTTGCCACGCCCATCCGCGAAACCCACAAAATACGAAATTTTTCACCAGTCCTGACATGCGTGCCAAATTTGGTGAGTTTTTGAGCATGTTGCGGCCCCGAAAATGGCGCTTACTTTGCAGAAAAAAGAAAAAAGAAAAAAAAATTAAAGCTGCAAGCAGCGATGGGCGGGCCCTCGCACCTGTAGCACGTCGGGGTCTGAGGCGGCCGGGTTGCATTTTCTGCAGCTCAGCCAGTGCGGATGTGCATTTGCTACGCTGCTTCGTTAAAGGTCACTTCCTGTTGCCAGAAGGTGGCGCTATGACTGTGGGTGAATGTCGGCATGTAGATTTGTTCAGGGCGGGACTCTTGTCAAACGTGTAAATTTCGTGCAGATCTGGGCATTTACAGCCAAGTTACTACAACTTCCTGTTTCATGGCGAATCATCGACGCCACGGACACGCCCATCGACGAAAACACGCAGATAGCACAACTTTACATCGTCAATGCCTTTAGAAGGTACAGCAGAAATTTGAAGTTGATCCGACTAAATCCCTAGGAGGAGTTCGTTAAAGTACGGAGTGTGTCAAATTCAAAATGGCGGACTTCCTGTCGAGTTTAGGGTATGGGTTCTGAGGCTTTTTTGTGCGTCTGGTCATGGTAGATGTACCACAGAAATTTCGTACATGTCGGTCAAACAGCGGCGGGGGCTGCTTCGTTAAAGGTCACTTCCTGTTGCCAGCAGGTGGCGCTATGACTGTGGGTGAATGTCGGCATGTAGATTTGTTCAGGGCGGGACTCTTGTCAAATGTGTAAAATTTCGTGCAGATCTGGGCATTTACAGCCAAGTTACTACAACTTCCTGTTTCATGGCGAATCTTCGACGCCACGGACACGCCCATCGACGAAAACGCGCAGATAGCACAACTTTACATCGTCAATGCCTTTAGAAGGCACAGCAGAAATTTGAAGTCGATCCGACTAAATCCCTAGGAGGAGTTCGTTAAAGTACGGAGTGTGTAAATCGTCCAAAAATGGCCGCCAAATTCAAAATGGCGGACTTCCTGTCGAGTTTAGGGTATGGGTTCTTGAGGCTTTTTTGTGCGTCTTGATATGATACACGTCCCCACCAAATTTCGTGCATGTAGGTTGAACGTGGACGAGGGGCTAATTATTTCCAATTTTCTAGGTGGCGCTAGCGAGCCATTTTGCCCCGCCCATCCGCGAAACCCACAAAATACGAAATTTTTCACCAGTCCTGACATGAGTGCCAAATTTGGTGAGTTTTTGAGCATGTTGCGGCCCCGAAAATGGCGCCTACTTTGCAGAAAAAAAAAAGAAATAAAAAAGAAAAAAAATTAAAGCTGCAAGCAGCGATGGGCGGGCCCTCGCACCTGTAGCACGTCGGGGTCTGAGGCGGCCGTGTTGCATTTTCTGCAGCTCAGCCAGTGCGGATGTGCATTTGCTATGCTGCTACGTTAAAGGTCACTTCCTGTTGCCAGGAGGTGGCGCTATGACTGTGGGTGAATGTCGGCATGTAGATTTGTTCAGGGCGGGACTCTTGTCAAATGTGTTAAATTTCGTGCAGATCTGGGCATTTACAGCCAAGTTACTACAACTTCCTGTTTCATGGCGAATCATCGACGCCACGGACACGCCCATCGACGAAAACGCGCAGATAGCACAACTTTACATCGTCAATGCCTTTAGAAGGCACAGCAGAAATTTGAAGTTGATCCGACTAAATCCCTAGGAGGAGTTCGTTAAAGTACGGAGTGTGTAAATCTTCCCAAATGGTCGCCAAATTAAAAATGGCGGACTTCCTGTCGAGTTTAGGGCATGGGTTCAAGAGGTTTTTTGTGCGTCTGGTCATGGTAGATGTACCACAGAAATTTCGTACATGTCGGTCAAACAAGCGGCGGGGGCTGCTTCGTTAAAGGTCACTTCCTGTTGCCAGCAGGTGGCGCTATGACTGTGGGTGAATGTCGGCATGTAGATTTGTTCAGGGCGGGACTCTTGTCAAATGTGTAAAATTTCGTGCAGATCTGGGCATTTACAGCCAAGTTACTACAACTTCCTGTTTCATGGCGAATCATCGACGCCACGGACACGCCCATCGACGAAAACGCGCAGATAGCACAACTTTACATCGTCAATGCCTTTAGAAGGTACAGCAGAAATTTGAAGTTGATCCGACTAAATCCCTAGGAGGAGTTCGTTAAAGTACGGAGTGTGTAAATCGTCCAAATCGGTCGCCAAATTCAAAATGGCGGACTTCCTGTCGAGTTTAGGGTATGGGTTCTTGAGGCTTTTTTGTGCGTCTGGTCATGGTAGATGTACCACAGAAATTTCGTACATGTCGGTCAAACAAGCGGCGGGGGCTGCTTCGTTAAAGGTCACTTCCTGTTGCCAGCAGGTGGCGCTATGACTGTGGGTGAATGTCGGCATGTAGATTTGTTCAGGGCGGGACTCTTGTCAAATGTGTAAAATTTCGTGCAGATCTGGGCATTTACAGCCAAGTTACTACAACTTCCTGTTTCATGGCGAATCTTCGACGCCACGGACACGCCCATCGACGAAAACGCGCAGATAGCACAACTTTACATCGTCAATGCCTTTAGAAGGCACAGCAGAAATTTGAAGTCGATCCGACTAAATCCCTAGGAGGAGTTCGTTAAAGTACGGAGTGTGTAAATCGTCCAAAAATGGCCGCCAAATTCAAAATGGCGGACTTCCTGTCGAGTTTAGGGTATGGGTTCTTGAGGCTTTTTTGTGCGTCTTGATATGATACACGTCCCCACCAAATTTCGTGCATGTAGGTTGAACGTGGACGGGGCTAATTATTTCCAATTTTCTAGGTGGCGCTAGCGAGCCATTTTGCCCCGCCCATCCGCGAAACCCACAAAATACGAAATTTTTCACCAGTCCTGACAAGAGTGCCAAATTTGGTGAGTTTTTGAGCATGTTGTGGCCCCGAAAATGGCGCCTACTTTGCAGAAAAAAGAAAAAGAATTAAAGCTGCAAGCAGCGATGGGCGGGCCCTCGCACCTGTAGCACATCGGGGTCTGAGGCGGCCGCGTTTCATTTTCTGCAGCTCAGCCAGTGCGGCTGTGCATTTGCCACACTGCTTCGTTAAAGGCCACTTCCTGTTGCCAGCAGGTGGCGCTATGACTGTGGGTGAATGTCGGCATGTAGATTTGTTCAGGACGGGACTCTTGTCAAATGTGTTAAATTTCGTGCAGATCTGGGCATTTACAGCCAAGTTACTACAACTTCCTGTTTCATGGCGAATCATCGACGCCACGGACACGCCCATCGACGAAAACGCGCAGATAGCACAACTTTTCATCGTCAATGCCTTTAGAAGGCACAGCAGAAATTTGAAGGCGATCCGACTAAAGCCCTAGGAGGAGTTAGTTAAAGTACGTAATGAGTAAATCATCCAAAAATGGCGGTAAAATTAGAAATGGCTGACTTCCTGTTGAGTTTAGGGCATCGCTCCAAGAGACTTTTCTGTGCGTCTGGACATGGTAGATGTACCACAGAAATTTCGTACATGTCGGTCAAACATGCGACGGGGGCTGCTTCGTTAAATGTCACTTCCTCTTGCCACTAGGTGGCGCTATGAATGTGGGTGAATGTCGGCATGTAGATTTGTTCAGGACGGGACTCTTGTCAAATGTGTAAAATTTCGTGTAGATCTGGGCATTTACAGCCAAGTTACTACAACTTCCTGTTTCATGGCGAATCATCGACGCCACGGACACGCCCATCGACGAAAACGCGCAGATAGCACAACTTTACATCGTCAATGCCTTTAGAAGGTACAGCAGAAATTTGAAGTTGATCCGACTAAATCCCTAGGAGGAGTTCGTTAAAGTACGGAGTGTGTAAATCGTCCCAAATCGGTCGCCGAATTCAAAATGGCGGACTTCCTGTCGAGTTTAGGGTATGGGTTCTTGAGGCTTTTTTGTGCGTCTGGTCATGGTAGATGTACCACAGAAATTTCGTACATGTCGGTCAAACAAGCGCGGGGGCTGCTTCGTTAAAGGTCACTTCCTGTTGCCAGCAGGTGGCGCTATGACTGTGGGTGAATGTCGGCATGTAGATTTGTTCAGGGCGGACTCTTGTCAAATGTGTAAAATTTCGTGCAGATCTGGGCATTTACAGCCAAGTTACTACAACTTCCTGTTTCATGGCGAATCTTCGACGCCACGGACACGCCCATCGACGAAAACGCGCAGATAGCACAACTTTACATCGTCAATGCCTTTAGAAGGCACAGCAGAAATTTAAGTCGATCCGACTAAATCCCTAGGAGGAGTTCGTTAAAGTACGGAGTCTGTAAATCGTCCAAAAATGGCCGCCAAATTCAAAATGGCGGACCTCCTGTCGAGTTTAGGGTATGGGTTCTTGAGGCTTTTTTGTGCGTCTTGATATGATACACGTCCCCACCAAATTTCGTGCATGTAGGTTGAACGTGGACGAGGGGCTAATTTTTTCCAATTTTCTAGGTGGCGCTAGCGTGCCATTTTGCCCCGCCCATCTGCGAAACCCACAAAATACGAAATTTTTCACCAGTCCTGACATGCGTGCCAAATTTGGTGAGTTTTTGAGCATGTTGCGGCCCCGAAAATGGCACTTACTTTGCAGAAAAAAGAAAAAAAAAAAAAAAAAAAAAAAAAAAAAAAAAAATAACCCTAACAGTTTCAATAGGGTCCTCGCACTGTTAGTGCTCGGGCCCTAATTAAAGCTGCAGCAGCGATGGGCGGCCCCTCGCACCTGTAGCACGTCGGGGTGT